>JAWNND010000489.1:0-21053 GCA_035043265.1 Drosophila testacea
CTTCTTTTTGCTGCACGCAGTACATATGTCGGAACCGGCCGGATCGGATAACTATATCATATAGCTGCCATAGGAACGATCGGTTCGAAAACAACATTTAGTATGAAAAACTTTTTGTTTCTCAAAATATCTCAACCAAATATACACATTGTGTGTTTGATTAAGTTTTAAACAAGCTGACCAAATTTGGTGTAAATCGGACAACTATATCATATAGCTGCCATAAGAACGATCGGTTCAAAATCAACCTTTAACAAATTTTGTAAAAAATCTGACGGCTTACGCAGGGCACTGCAAGGGTATCCAAACTTTGGCGCGCCAAAGTTAGCTTGCGCTATATTTAGTTTTGCAACAATTATTTTTAGCGATTGTTTTTTCATCACTTATTAAATTTCTTGCATGACCCTTTAGTTTGGTCTTTATCAAGCTGATTGCGGTTGCTTCATGATCGCCTCTAAGTGAATCTACTAGATTCAACGCGTCTTTGAAACTTTGCAAATTTTCAGCATACTCCGAATGTATAGACGAGGCTGTTTTAATAAACTCAATTGTTGTTTGAGCCATTGTGATCGGTTTGTGTTCTGAATTTGTTTCTGAATCAGAATCAACATCTGACGATTCAGTCAACGTTATTATTGCTGGGATTGTTGAATTATTTATATCACTGTCTTGTAATTCAGTATCTTGAGTTTCTTCAGATTCTGAATTATTTTCTAGTTTTTCTGATTCGTCTTTCAATGATATCTCTGTGTTTAGAACTGTAGGTATTATCACTCACAAATGAATACATAGATGTGTCAAACAGCGATTTTCGTGTTACGCTTTTTTTTGCTTATCATAGGTCCCAGTTCTTCGGCAAATTTTACGAAGCTTGTAGGTCCAAGCCGAGCGATCAACGAACATAGCAGACATTGCCGAGCAGAGAGAAACGATTTACGACTTGATTGCATCAGTATCGTATCGACCTTACAGCAGAAGAGTAGTCTCTGTGTCGCTTGCTCTCTCATGTTTTTTTTGCGGACAGACAAATGCGCATGTATTTGGGGGTGGGTTTTTATGAAAACTGGCTACAGCGCGTTGCGTCGATCAGTAATGAGGTTCATTTAAGAAATCTATGAAGCACATAGATTTTGATGGCGCACAGTGGTTCGCTGTGACTCTTTTCCGTACAAAAATAATGTCTTCTGATTTTAATATTTCTGATCGACAAAATATGCTTTCTAATGTGTATGTATAGATAACATATTTAAATTAATGCATATATATTTTTGTGTATTCGAATACAAAAACGTATGTATATATTGTAAATATTTGACGAATATCATGCATATCAAGCAAAGCATTTATAATATAAAAGCTACCATTAAAACAAATTCAACTATAAGCAATTATTGACAAAAAGTCATGTTCACTCATATTAAAGATACACAAATTAACTGATAATTGATTTTTAAAATTTAAAAATTCTGTTAGGGTCAGAAGACATTATTTTTGTACAGAAAAGAGTCACAGCGAACCACTGTGCGCCATCAAAATCTATGTGCTTCATAGATTTCTTAAATGAACCTCACTACTGATCGACGCAACGCGCTGTAGCCAGTTTTCATAAAAACCCACCCCCAAATACATGCGCATTTGTCTGTCCGCAAAAAAAAACATGAGAGAGCAAGCGACACAGAGACTACTCTTCTGCTGTAAGGTCGATACGATACTGATGCAATCAAGTCGTAAATCGTTTCTCTCTGCTCGGCAATGTCTGCTATGTTCGTTGATCGCTCGGCTTGGACCTACAAGCTTCGTAAAATTTGCCGAAGATCTGGGACCTATGATCAGCAAAAAAAGCGTAACACGAAAATCGCTGTTTGACACATCTATGTATTCATTGGTTAGTGGTATTATTATATCCAAATTGTGTTTGGTTTTGATGCTCAACAAGTTTTCCCTAAATTTACTTAGTACTTTACACACTTGTGACCAATGGTTACTTTTTAATTTGTTTCTATAGTCATATATTAGTTGACGATCTTCATTAAGCTTTCTACTAATATATTTGCGTGTTTATTTACTGTATTTTTCTGAATATCCCTATTTTGTGCTAAACATTTATATGATTTATCAAACATTACTTTGATTTCTATTATTCTGTCTCTGATCGCTTCCCATTCCATACCAATCCATTACTGATCATTATCTATGGGTGTTTTACTTTTTTTATTTATTTATTATACCCTTGCAGAGGGTATTATAATTTTGCCAGGAAATGTGTAACGCATTGAAGGAAGCCTCACAGACCCCATAAAATATATATATTCTTGATCAGGGCGACGAGCTGAGTCGATATAGCTATGTCCGTCTGTCCGTCTGTCTGTCTGTCCGTCTGTTTCTATGCAAACTAGTCTCTCAGTTTTAAAGCTATCTTGATGAAACTTGGTACAGGTCCGTCTTTTGCTGCACTCAGTACATATGTCGGAACCGGCCGGATCGGATAACTATATCATATAGCTGCCATAGGAACGATCGGTTCGAAATCAATATTTAGTATGAAAAACTTTTTTGTTTTTCAAGATATCTCAAACAAACTCACAGATTGTGTGTTTCATAGAGTTTCATACATCCTTACCAAATTTGGTGCAAATCGGATTACTATATCATATAGCTGCCATATGAACGATCGGTTCGAAATCAACATCTAACAAATTTTGTAAAATTGGAAGGCTTATCTCGTCTCGGGTATTCAAACTTTGGCTCGCCAAAAGTTAGCTTGCTATATTTAGACCCAGTACTTTAAAAAAGTACAAATGGGTCTATTACGTTTGTCGCAAAAAAAAGTGCGTAACAGGCAGAAGGAGGCGTGGCAGACCGCATAAAGTATATATATCTTGATCAGCATCAACAGCCGAGTCGATATAGCCATGTCCGTCTGTCTGTCCGTCTGTCTGTCTGTCACTTTTATGAGATCCTAGATCTCAGAGACTATAAGAGCTAGAGACACCAAATTTGGCATGTTGGTTCATCTATATCTTGCATTGATCAAGTTTGTTTTAGATTTTGCCACGCCCCCCTCCGCCCCTGGAAATTGAAAAACAAAATTTTAAAGGCCAATTTCAAGAGAACCTTTAAGACTAGCGCCTTAATTTTGGTATGTATAATACTCGCTATAGTCCAAACCTGTCATAAAAGTTTCATTCCAATCTGTTGATAAACGCGGAAGTTATTTAACTAACAATGTTACAGGCAAAAGGAAGAAAAAGAGACGCTAGCGGCCTGTATGTTGATCAAGTGGCGCCATCTATTGATGCGCGCAACATTGAAGAACAACCTTTAGTGAACGCTTTGCACTCAAAAATTACTGGGTCTCCTACTGTCGAGCTTGCTCCACTGTAGCTTACTGCAGGAAGCCTCTACAGACCCCATAAAGTATATATATTCTTGATCAGGGCGACGAGCTGAGTTGATATAGCCATGTCCGTCTGTCCGTCTGTTTCTATGCAAACTAGTCTCTCAGTTTTGAAGCTATCTTGATGAAACTTGGTACAGGTCCGTCTTTTTACTGCACGAAGTACATATGTCGGAACCGGCCGGATCGGATAACTATATCATATAGCTGCCATGAACGATCGGTTCAAAATCAACATTTAACAATTTTGGTAAGAAATCTGGCGGCTGACACTGGGCACTGCTAGTGTAACCAAACTTGGCGCGCCAAAGTTAGTTTGCGCTATATTTTTTATTTATTTATATTATAATTTGTTTTGTTGTTGAATTATATTGTGGCTGATCAGGCCTAAAAATTGCAATATTATTATTTTTTTCAAGCTTATCTAACTTTTGAATAGTTTTAATCTGTTCATATTTATTATCTGTGGTTTCCTTTTCCCTACATCTATTTGACTGTTGTTTCTATCTTCTATACTTATAACTTTATACGGACCTAAATATTTACTTCCCAATTTATGTGCTGTATCGTTCTTTAGAAGTACTAGAGTTCCTACTTCGAGTTCTATATCATTAAATTTTTTGTCGTATTCTAGTTTTCGTTTTTGTTTTTCTAAGTCTATTAAATTTTTTGCTCTTTTATAAGCTATTTCTAATCTAAACTTAAATTCTTTAGCATAATCATCTATGTTGTATATAGGATCTATTTTAGTTATACTATTGAATTCTGTGAACTGTCTTGGTAATCTGCCTTAAACAAGCTCGTAAGGACAGTATTCGTGTGCTGTTGATGGAGTAGTATTGAAACAATAGGTGAAATAGTTCAGCCATATGTCCCAATCGTCTTTGTCAATCGAAATATATGAACGGACAAATTCGTTAAATGTTCGATGACTCCTTTCAATTGTCCCTAAAGTTTCGTGATGATGTGCTGTTGAGTGTATATTACTTATATTCATATACTTGTACAAGTCATTTATAAGAATTTTTATATTCAGTACCCATGTCCGTTATGAACGTCTTCATAGGACCATACCACTAACCAATGAATACATAGATGTGTCAAACAGCGATCACAGCGAACCACTGGCGCCACCAAAATCTATGTGCTTCATAGATTTCTTAAATGAACCTCACTACTGATCGACGCAACGCGCTGTAGCCAGTTTTCATAAAACCCACCCCCAAATACATGCGCATTTGTCTGTCCGCAAAAAAAAAACATGAGACAGCAAGCGACACAGAGACTACTCTTCTGCTGTAAGGTCGATACGATACTGATGCAATCAAGTCGTTTCTCTCTGCTCGGCAAGGTCTGCTATGTTCGTTGATCGCTCGGCTTGGACCTACAGCTTCGTAAAATTTGCCGACCGATCTTGGACCTATGATCAGAAAAAAAAAGCGTAACACGAAAATCGCTGTTTGACACATCTATGTATTCATTGGTTAGTGACCATACTTTAATACAAAAAATTCAAATATTCCTTTAGCAACTGTTTTTGCACTTTTGTCTGTTACTGGTATTGTAACTAGATATTTGGTTAGGTCGCATATTATAGTTATTGCGTACTCATTGCCATTCTCTGTTCGAGGTAATTGTCCAATTGTATCTATTAAAACAGTGTCAAATGCAGTGTTTGGAGTATTTGTTAATATTATATTAGCTTTAGTATGCGTAGTGGTTTTTGCCTGTTGGCATTTCACACAAGTTTTCACATATCTTGTAATTGTCTTAGTCATTTGGGGCCAATAATAGTATATCTTAATTTTTAACAGGGTACGCGTAATTCCTGTATGGCCTCCTTCTATAGGATCATCATGGTATTTCGACAGTATTGCTTTAATTTGACTTTCGTCGTTTTTGTCTATGTGTGTCACTTTAGTTAGTAGCGCTACCTTTAACGTACTTAAATATTTATTGCCCATATTTATACCCTTGCAGAGGGTATTATAATTTTGTCACGAAATGTGTAACGCATTGAAGGAGGCGTGTCAGACCCCATAAAGTATATATATTCTTGATCAGGGCGACGAGCTGAGTCGATATAGCCATGTCCGTCTGTCCGTCTGTCTGTCCGTCTGTTTCTATGCAAACTAGTCTCTCAGTTTTTAAGCTATCTGATGAACCTTGGTACAGGTCCGTCTTTTTGCTGCACGCAATACATATGTCGAAACCGGCCGGATCGGATAGCTATATATATATATATATATTTTAATTTGGCGTTGCCTTGACCCCCACCCCCCTCCGACAGTAAGAATGTCGATCACAATTTATATTAATATATACATATTTATACAGAACTTGACGTTATAAGCTGTACGCGCTGCAAAAATTATACTCCACAAAACAAAACTACTTTTGTCACACATTCCTGATAGATAGGCACATACATACAGAACATTTGTTTAACACAAATAAAACAATTTTTATATTAATACAAAGTTGCCAAAAAGATCCCACCAATTTGCACGTGCCAGGGCTGGTATCGACCAGTTGATTAGCTGAGCGTGCAAAATTAACAGGGATGCAATATAGTTCAAAATATATATATATATATATTCTATTTGAAGTGTCTATTTATCAAACTTAAGTCTATTTGTCAAAAATATTAACATGATTTTTTTGAATTTATTCCGCTGTGGGACCAGTGCACAGTGGTTCCCTCCAAAGGCCAAAATTCAAAAAATTCATGCAAAAAAAAAATCACTAAAAGTAATCAAACTGTCCCTAAAATGTCCAAACTTTGTAATGGCAAACCGGTTTTTTCTGGAAATCTAACGGGACTTTCTAAAAATAGCATTGAAGATGTGAGCGCGTGTTCATTTTCAGGGCGCAGCTGCACGTAGTGCAAAAAGTTCACAACAAAAGCGCACTAGAATCAGATCAGTCACTTAAAAAAGTTTATCAATTTGAGTTATTTTGAATGGATTTCAAAGTTGAACGTATTTACTTTATATTCTTAAATTGTTATATTGTTTTAGTTTAACCTATTTTTGTACATTTTGTGTGCGTCTTTATTATGTTTACTTCAAGTTTTAGTTGTGTTCCCCTATGATTCCCCCATTCTGTTCTTTTGCAGTGAATTTGTGTGTGTCTTAAGGTAATAAGAGAGTTAAAATAAGCTGCAGAAATTTGCAGATGTGTGCATAATCTTCAATATTCTAACGCCGTCTTTTTTTTTTTCAAGGTTAAATTTTCCTTGTAAAGCGGTTGCTTTGCCTTGTTAAATGTTGATTTCGAGCCGATCGTTCCTATGGCAGCTATATGATATAGTAGTCCGATTTACACCAAATTTGGTCAGCCTGCTTAAAACTTAAGCAAACACACAATGTGTATATTTGGTTGAGATATCTTGAGAAACATAAAAGTTTTTCATACTAAATGTTTATTTCCAACCGATCGTTCTTATGGCAGCTATATGATATAGTTATCCGATCCGGCCGGTTCCGACATATGTACTGCGTGCAGCAAAAAGACGGACCTGTACCAAGTTTTACAAGATAGCTTCAAAACTGAGAGACTAGTTTGCATAGAAACAGACGGACAGACGGACAGACGGACATGGCTATATCGACTCAGCTCGTCGCCCTGATCAAGAATATATACTTTATGGGGTCTGTGAGGCTTCCTTCAATGCGTTACACATTTCGTGACAAAATTATAATACCCTCTGCAAGGGTATAAATATAGCGCAAGCTAACTTTGGCGAGCCAAAGTTTGAATACCCTTGCAGAGATTTGCATAAGCCTTCCAATTTTTAACAAAATTTGTTAGATGTTGATTTCGAACCGATCGATCCTATGGCAGCTATATGATATAGTAGTCCGATTTGCACCAAATTTGGTCAGCCTGTATAAAACTCTAGTCAAACACACAATCTGTGATATTTGGTTGAGATATCTTGAGAAACAAAGAAGTTTTTCATACTAAATATTGATTTCGAACCGATCGTTCCTATGGCAGCTATATGATATAGTTATCCGATCCGGCCGGTTCCGACATATGTACTGCGTTGCAGTAAAAAGACGGACCTGTACCAAGTTTCATCAAGATAGCTTCAAAACTGAGAGACTAGTTTGCATAGAAACAGACGGACAGACGGACAGACGGACATGGCTATATCGACTCAGCTCATCGCCCTGATCAAGAATATATATACTTTATGGGGTCTGAGACGCCTCCTTCAATGCGTTACACATTTCGTGACAAAATTATAATACCCTCTGCAAGGGTATACAAATTAAGAAAATTATAAATTCTGTTTAACTCTAACTAACGTTTGTGCAAAATTTCTAGTTTATAGCTATTTTTTTCAGGGACGGTAAATAATGATTTTTTTTTTTTCAATCAAAAAAATCATACACTTCTAGTAACTTTGAGAAATCAAGAAATATACCAAAATTGTTCTCAAAGGATGTGTAGTATGTTGTATGCCAAATGAGCATATGCCCACAGTATTGTAGAGTATATAGTATAACAAGTGGTCATATGCCCAACTTAAAAGTAAGAGTAACAACTCATAACATAACGACACTTTGTTGCTATGTTTATACAATCATAAATATATATAAGTGCAGTAATAGGATCCCTCACTTATGCGGACTGGCCGCAGCGTGAGATCGCTAGCGTAAGCACTTCTTGAGTATGTACCATCAGTACATATATATGTATATATACATAACTACATTGGCGTATATGTACTGCAACTCTCTCTCTCTGCCGACGCTCTTAGCGGCAGAGCTCACTTAGAATATTGTATGTAATAAGCCAAATATAAAACTGAATAAAACTGGGAGAACACTCTTGATCAAGGCCTAAAGCCCATACGACGTCTTTTTATTGTGCTTCGAACATTTCAACATTACATGGCGACCGTGACAGTTGTCACAAAAAGGACCTGGACCAGGAGGCGATAAATATTAGCAGTCAAGGATTATGAGTTATACAACAATAACAGCAGCAGTGGTAGAATCAACAACAACAAAGGAGGAAAAACAAAAGTCTGAGTGGGTAGATGTGAGTGATGGGCGAGCGCGGCTAAACAAAAATCATCAAAAATAGCGCACGTTAAGTGGCTATTATACACAAAAACGCCGACTCCCGCATGGTCAACTGCACAAAAATTGCAGTCCGAGCTTGCCTATTTAAAAGCAAGTCTCGAAGAAATTAAGCCCATCACCACAGCTCACTCAGCTAAAATAAAAGTTATAAATAACAATATTAAAACAAAACCTCACTCCTCAAACCACTACCTAAAAACCAGACGTCTGCCCGAACGACTGCCCTGGACCACTGTTTAGCGCACATTGCAAATCAACTTGCATGATGCCGAAGACAACCAACACCAGCTCCGCCTGAAAGGAACACGAAAAGAAAAACAGCAGCCAATAACAAGGCGAGAGGCATACCGCCGCTAGCGCCACATCCGGCGACGCCCAGCTGATGCATCATCGAGGGTCAATCCAGCCTTATATATATTAAAAATATACGCAAGCTGCTGGCGCGCCAAAGTTTGGATACCCTGCGTGCCCTGTGTAAGCCGTCAGATTTTTTACAAAATTTGTTAAATGTTGATTTTGAACCGATCGATCCTATGGCAGCTATGATATAGTAGTCCGACTTACACCAAATTTGGTCAGCGTGTTTAGAACATAATCAAACACACAATGTGTATATTTTGTTGAGATATTTTGAGAAACAAAAAGTTTTTCATACTAAATGTTGTTTTCGAACTGATCGTTCCTATGGCAGCTATATGATATAGTATTCCGATTTACACCAAATTTGGTCAGCCTTGTTAAAACTTAATCAAACACACAATGTGTATATTTGGTTGAGATATTTTGAGAAACAAAAAAGTTTTTCATACTAAATGTTGTTTTCGAACCGATCGTTCCTATGGCAGCTATATGATATAGTATTCCGATTTACACCAAATTTGGTCAGCCTTGTTAAAACTCAATCAAACACACAATGTGTATATTTGGTTGAGATATTTTGAGAAACAAAAAAGTTTTTCATACTAAATGTTGTTTTCGAACCGATCGTTCCTATGGCAGCTATATGATTTAGTATTCCGATTTACACCAAATTTGGTCAGCCTTGTTAAAACTTAATCAAACACACAATGTGTATATTTGGTTGAGATATTTTGAGAAACAAAAAAGTTTTTCATACTAAATGTTGTTTTCGAACCGATCGTTCCTATGGCAGCTATATGATATAGTAGTCCGATTTACACCAAATTTGGTCAGCGTGTTTAGAACTTAATCAAACACACAATGTGTATATTTTGACATGCAGGGTGTTAACTTATATATAAAACTCTTTGTTCTGATTCAGCAATAATGCTGACATAATAATTGACATTATTGCTGACTTTTTCATTGCTGAAGTTAATGCTGATATTATTGATGACATTATTGCTGACTTTATTGCTGACTTTTCCATTGCTGACATTAATGCTGACTTTAATGCTTATTACATTATTGCTGAAAATTATTGCGCACTACTGATCAACGCAACGCGCTGTAGCCAGCTTTCAAAAAACCCACCCACAAATACATGAACATTTTGTCTGTCCTCAAAAAAAAACGTGAGAGAGCAAGCGACACAGAGACTACTCTCCTCAGGAGAGTCTCCTGCTGTAAGGTCGATACGATACTGATGCAATCAAGTCGTAAATCGTTTCTCTCTGCTCGGCAATCTCTGCTATGTTCGTTGCTCGCTCGGCTGGGATCAACAAGCTTCGTAAAGTTTGCCGACGAGCTGGGATCTACACAGAGAGAAAAAATCAAGTATTTCGACTTAATACTCAACAATTCGAACTAGATATCGAACCAAGTACGGAATTACTATATTTGAGGACGACGCACTTATTTCAAGTTAGATTTTCAAGTACGATTTTTAAGATTGTATTCTTGAATTAAGTACACTTTATTCTTGAATCAAGTACTGAAAACTTTAAAAATGAGAATTTTCGATCTCAGTTGATTCAGTCAAAATTTGTTAAATGTTGATTTTGAGCCGATCGTTCCTATGGCAGCTATATAATATAGTATTCCGATTTACACCAAATTTGGTCAGCCTTGTTAAAACTTAATCAAACACACAATGTGTATATTTGGTTGAGATATTTTGAGAAACAAAAACGTTTTTATACCCTTGCAGAGGGTATTATATTTTTGTCACGAAATGTGTAACGCATTGAAGGAAGTCTCACAGACCCCATAAAGTATATATATTCTTGATCAGGGCGACGAGCTGAGTCGATATAGCCATATCCGTCTGTCCGTCTGTCCGTCTGTTTCTATGCAAACTAGTCTCTCAGTTTTGAAGCTATCTTGTAAAACTTGGTACAGGTCCGTCTTTTTGCTGCACGCAGTACATATGTCGGAACCGGCCGGATCGGATAACTATATCATATAGCTGCCATAGGAACGATCGGTTCGAAATCAATATTTAGTATGAAAAACTTTTTTGTTTTTCAAGATATCTCAAACAAATTCACAGATTGTGTGTTTCATAGAGTTTCATACATCCTTACCAAATTTGGTGCAAATCAGATTACTATATCATATAGCTGCCATATGAACGATCGGTTCGAAATCAACATCTAACAAATTTTGTTAAAAATTGGAAGGCTTATGCAAATCTCTGCAGGGTATTCAAACTTTGGCTCGCCAAGTTAGCTTGCGTTATACGCAGAGGTATTATAATTTTGTCACGAAATGTGTAACGCATTGAAGGGCCTCACAGACCCCATAAAGTATATATTCTTGATCAGGGCGACGAGCTGAGTCGATATAGCCATGTCCGTCTGTCCGTCTGTCCGTCTGTTTCTATGCAAACTAGTCTCTCAGTTTTGAAGCTATCTTGTAAAACTTGGTACAGGTCCGTCTTTTTGCTGCACGCAGTACATATGTCGGAACCGGCCGGATCGGATAACTATATCATATAGCTGCCATAGGAACGATCGGTTCGAAATCAATATTTAGTATGAAAAACTTTTTTGTTTTTCAAGATATCTCAAACAAATTCACAGATTGTGTGTTTCATAGAGTTTCATACATCCTTACCAAATTTGGTGCAAATCAGATTACTATATCATATAGCTGCCATATGAACGATCGGTTCGAAATCAACATCTAACAAATTTTGTTAAAAATTGGAAGGCTTATGCAAATCTCTGCAAGGGTATTCAAACTTTGGCTCGCCAAAGTTAGCTTGCGCTATATATTTATAATTTTGTCAGAAATGTGTAACGCATTGAAGGAAGCCTCACAGACCCCATAAAGTATATATATTCTTGATCAGGGCGACGAGCTGAGTCGATATAGCCATGTCTGTCTGTCCGTCTGTCCGTCTGTTTCTATGCAAACTAGTCTCTCAGTTTTGAAGCTATCTTGATGAAACTTGGTACAGGTCCGTCTTTTTGCTGCACGCAGTACATATGTCGAAACCGGCCGGATCGGATAACTATATCATATAGCTGCCATAGGAACGATCGGTTGGAAATCAATATTTAGTATGAAAAACTTTTTGTTTTTCAAGATATCTCAACCAAACTCACAGATTGTGTGTTTGCATAGAGTTTTATACATCCTTACCAAATTTGGTGCAAATCGGACTACTATATCATATAGCTGCCATATGAACGATCGGTTCGAAATCAACATCTAACAAATTTGTAAAAATTGGAAGGCTTATGCAAATCTCTATAGGGTATTCAAACTTTGCTCACAAAGTTAGCTTGCGTACATATTTAGACCCAGTACTTTAAAAAGTACAAATGGGTCTATTACGTTTGTGCAAATAAAAAAAGTGCGTAACAGGCAGAAGGAGGCGTGGCAGACCCCATAAAGTATATATTCTTGATCAGCATCAACAGCCGAGTTGATATAGCCATGTCCGTCTGTCTGTCCGTCTGTCTGTCTGTCACTTTTATGAGATCCTAGATTCAGAGACTATAAGAGCTAGAGACACCAAATTTGGCATGTTGGTTCATCTATATCTTGCATTGATCGTTTGTTTTAGATTTTTGCCACGCCCCCTCCGCCCCTGGAAATTGAAAAACAAAATTTTAAAGGCCAATTTCAAGAGAACCTTTAAGACTAGCGCCTTAATTTTTGGTATGTATAATACTCGCTATAGTCCAAACCTGTCATAAAAGTTTCATTCCAATCTGTTGATAAACGCGGAAGTTATTTAACTAACAATGTTACAGGCAAAAGGAAGAAAAAGAGACGCTAGCGGCCTGTATGTTTATCAAGTGGCGCCATCTATTGATGGTACGCAACATTGAAGAACAATCTTTAGTGAACGCTTTGCACTCAAAATTACTGGGTCTCCTACTGTCGAGCTTGCTCCACTGTAGCTTACTGCAGGAAGCCTCACAGACCCCATAAAGTATATATATTCTTGATCAGGGCGACGAGCTGAGTTGATATAGCCATGTCCGTCTGTCCGTCTGTTTCTATGCAAACCAGTCTCTCAGTTTTGAAGCTATCTTGATGAAACTCTGGTACAGGTCCGTCTTTTTACTGCACGAAGTACATATGTCGGAACCGGCCGGATCGGATAACTATATCATATAGCTGCCATATGAACGATCGGTTCAAAATCAACATTTAACAATTTTGGTAAGAAATCTGGCGGCTGACACTGGGCACTGCTAGTGTAACCAAACTTTGGCGCGCCAAAGTTAGTTTGCGCTATATTTTTTATTTATTTATATTATAATTTGTTTTGTTGTTGAATTATATTGTGGCTGATCAGGCCTAAAAATTGCAATATTATTATTTTTTTCAAGCTTATCTAACTTTTGAATAGTTTTAATCTGTTCTTATTTATTATCTGTGGTTTCCTTTTTCCTACATCTATTTGACTGTTGTTTCTATCTTCTATACTTATAACTTTATACGGACCTAAATATTTACTTTCCAATT
This sequence comes from Drosophila testacea, assembly GCA_035043265.1. Taxonomy (NCBI): domain Eukaryota; kingdom Metazoa; phylum Arthropoda; class Insecta; order Diptera; family Drosophilidae; genus Drosophila; species Drosophila testacea. The sequence continues at coordinate 13,384 of JAWNND010000489.1, forward strand.
TATGTGCTGTATCGTTCTTTAGAAGTACTAGAGTTCCTACTTCGAGTTCTATATCATTTAGTTTTTTGTCGTATTCTAGTTTTCGTTTTTGTTTTTCTAAGTCTATTAAATTTTTTGCTCTTTTATAAGCTGTTTCTAATCTAAACTTAAATTCTTTAGCATAATCATCTATGTTGTATATAGGATCTATTTTAGTTATACTATTAAATTCTGTGAACTGTCTTGGTAATCTGCCATAAACAAGTTCGTAAGGACAGTATTCGTGTGCTGTTGATGGAGTAGTATTGAAACAATAGGTGAAATAGTTCAACCATATGTCCCAATCGTCTTTGTCAATCGATTTCAATTGTCCCTAAAGTTTCGTGATCATGTGCTGTTGAGTGTATATTACTTATATTCATATACTTGCACAAGTCATTTATAAGTGAATTTTTATATTCAGTACCCATGTCCGTTATGAACGTCTTCATAGGACCATACTTTAATACAAAAAATTCAAATATTCCTTTAGCGACTGTTTTTGCACTTTTGTCTGTTACTGGTATTGTAACTAGATATTTGGTTAGGTCGCATACTATAGTTATTGCGTACTCATTGCCATTCTCTGTTCGAGGTAATGGTCCAATTGTATCTATTAAAACAGTGTCAAATGCAGTGTTTGGAGTATTTGTTAATATCATAGGAGCTTTAGTGTGCGTAGTGGTTTTTGCCTGTTGGCATTTCACACAAGTTTTCACATATCTTGTAATTGTCTTAGTCATTTGGGGCCAATAATAGTATTTCTTAATTTTTAATAGGGTATGCGTAATTCCTGTATGGCCTTCTTCTATAGGATCATCATGGTATTTCGACAGTATTGCTTTAATTTGACTTTCGTCGTTTTTGTGTACGTGTGTCACTTTAATTAGTAGCGCTACCTTTAATGAACTTAAATATTTATTGCCCATATTTAGACCCAGTACTTTAAAAAAGTACAAATGGGTCTATTAAGTTTGTGCAAAGAAAAAAATGTGCGTAACAGTCAGAAGGAGGCGTGGCAGACCCCATAAAGTATATATATTCTTGATCAGCATCAACAGCCGAGTCGATATAGCCATGTCCGTCTGTCTGTCCCTTTTTTGAACACCTATATCTCAGAAACTATAAGAGCTAGAGCCATCAAATTTGGCATGAAGGTTCATCTATATATTGCATTGATCAAGTTTGTTTTAGAATTTTGCCACGCCCATCTCCGCCCCCGTAAATTTGAAACAAAATTTCAAAGTCGAATAACGAAAGCACCTTTAATGATAGCTATATGATTTTTGGCACACACGATAAACTTTATAGTCCAAATATGTCCTGAAAGTTTTATCCGGATCGGATAATAAACGGATAGTATACGGCTGATCGAAATATCGAAAATATGAACACCTAGATCTCAGAGACTATAAGAGCTAGAGACACCAAATTTGGTATGTAGGATCATCTATATCTACCATTGATAAAGTTTGTTTTAGATTTTTGCCACGCCCCTATCCGCCCCCGGAAATTGAAATACAAAATTTCGAAGTCGAATTAAAGAAGCCCCTTTAATGTTGAACACTATGATCCAAACCAGTTCAGAAAATTTTATTCCAATCGGATTATAAACACGGAAGTTATTCAACTAACAATGTTACAGGCAAAAGGAAGAAGAAGAGACGCTAGCGACCTCTGTGTTTATTAACTTCGTAGTGGCGCCATCTATTGTTTGGTACGCATTATTGAAGAACAATCAAAAGTGAACGCTTTGCACTCAAAATGTACTGGGTCTCCTACTGTCGAGCTTGCTCCACTGTAGCTTACTGCATTTTTTTAAAAACATTTAGTGATACAGATCCGAAAATTTGTTCACTTGGTGACAACTGTAAATTAACAATTTTATGTAACCCGGCTTCTGAATTAAGCCTTTGAAAGAGTTGACCTAAATCGAATTTTTCATTGGAGTACAAATCATTAACTGAAAATTGTGAAATAGTTCTTTTTCCTTGTTTAAATAAACATTTGGATTTATCGAATTTTATTTTTACAAATTTCTTTACGTCATTATTGCTAATGACTTCATAGACATTGGGCTCTTTTTGTTTTTTTTGCAATTTTATTTTACTATCTGCGCCGATATTTTGCTGTCGTTTTGACGATCTCGTGGACCATCATTATGTTCCTATTCATTTCTATCAGTGATTCTATTTTAATTCTAGATAATGCATCTGCTACGTGATTATCTTTCCCCTTGAGATATTCTACCGTAAATTGGTAGTCTCATTCATGTTAATTTTGATGTTGGGTTTTTCATTGAAAATAAAAATGTTAGAGGTCTATGATCTGTTTTAACTAAGAAATGCCTGCCATAGACGTATGGTCGAAAGGGTTTTATTGCCCAGTGGATTGCAGTTAATTCCTGCTCTGTAGTTGATTTATTGCTTTCTCCCTGCGTGAATGATCGTGACGCAAATGCAATTGGTAGTTGCATTTTGCTGTACTCTTGGGATAGTACCGCACCACATGCATATTTACTTGCATCTGTGGTTATGCAAAATTCTTTGCTGAAATCAGGATATTGCAGTAATGTTGGTTTCATTAGTGCCTTTTTTAAATAATTAAATGCGTCATTGCCATCTTTTGTCCATGCGAATTGAACGTTCTTTCTACACAATCTAGTCAAGTGACGTGAATATTGTGCGAAATTGTGAATAAATCGTCTGTAATAATTACAGAACGCGACGAATCGTCGTGCACTATCCGCATCAGTAGGGATTGGATAGTTTTTTATAACATCGTATTTTTTATCATCCGGGAGGATGCCATGATCTGTGCATTTATGGCCTAAGAATGTAACCTCATGCATAAAAAATGAACATTTCTCTGGGTTTAATTTTAAATTGTGTTTTCTACACGAGTCAAAAATATTAGACATATTTTTAAACATGTGCTGTTCAGAACAGCCAATAACTATCAAGTCATCCATATACAGAAATGCTTGCGATGGTTCAAGACCGGTAAATGCGAGTGTCATCATTCGCATAAACGAATTTGGGGCTACTTTTAAACCATAAGGTAATCGCGTAAAGCGATAGGAACCGGAGTTTGTGGAAAATGATGTTATATTTCTAGATTTTTCGTCTAGTTCTATTTGATGAAATCCAGACATGAAAAGTATTTTGCTCGTCCTAGTTGGTCTAGGATTTCTTCTATCCTTGGAAGTGGGTATTTGTCTGCTAAAAGTTTCTTATTTATCTGGCAATAATCAACTACTAAACGCCATTTTTTTTCTTTCGAATTTGGAAGAGATTTCTTGGGTACCAAGAGAAGTGGGCTATTATATTCGGATATAGATGGTTCGACTATACCGTTTTTATTAAGATTTTCGACCTGTCTGTTTATTTCTGGCTTCTCAGATTCAGCATTTCCATAATTCTTGATATATAAGGTTGTCCAAAAAGTCTTGTGGTATTTCCGCAAGTTGTCTTGCAAGCGTGTAGTTCTTGTTGTTCGTCGCATCGGTTCACGCTAGAGCTATTTGGAAACCTCTTTTCACGCGCTAGCACGTGTTTCATTTATTGTTATTTGTTTTTAGTCGTTCGTGAGTTATAGCGTCGCAAACATGGAGCAAAATATAGAGAAATACAGCATATTTTACAGTACTACGATAAAGGCAAAAATGCATCTCATGCTGTCAATAAAATTTGTGCAGTTTATGGACCCGATACAGTTTCCATTTCCACCGCACAACGATGGTTTCAACGTTTTCGTTCTGGTGCAGAGGTGATCGAAGATGCGCCACGGTCCGGAAGGCCTGTCGTCGAAAATTGCGATAAAATCGCTGAATTGATCGAAAGAGACCGGCATAGTAGCAGCCGTAGCATCGGCCAAGAGCTGGGCATGAGTCATCAAACCGTTATAAACCATTTGAAGAAGCTTGGATTCAAAAAGAAGCTCGATGTATGGGTGCCATACGACTTGACGCAAAAAAACATTTTTGCCCGTATGGATGCATGCGAATCGCTTCTGAATCGCAACAAAATCGACCCGTTTTTGAAACGGATGGTGACTGGCGATGAACGACAACGTGAAGCCTAAACGGCCGTGGTCGAAAAGCGGTGAAGCTGCCCAGACGGTGGCCAAGCCTGGATTGACGGCCAGGAAGGTTCTTCTGTGTGTTTGGTGGGATTGGCAGGGAATCATCCACTATGAGCTGCTCCCCTATGGCCAAACGCTCAATTCGGACCTGTACTGCCAACAACTGGACCGCTTGAATGCAGCACTCATGCAGAAGAGGCCATCTTTGATCAACAGAGGCCGAATTGTCTTCCATCAGGACAACGCCAGGCCACACACATCTTTGGTGACGCGCCAGAAGCTCCGGGAGCTCGGATGGGAGGTTCTTTTGCATCCACCGTATAGTCCGGATCTCGCACCAAGTGATTACCACCTATTTCTGTCAATGGCGAACGAGCTTGGTAGTCGGAAGTTGGCCACAAGAGAGTCCTGTGAAAATTGGCTCTCCGAGTTTTTTGACAAGAGGGAAGCGAGCTTCTATAAGAGGGGCATTATGAAGTTGGCATCTCGTTGGGAACTCGTCATCGAACAAAACGGCGCATATTTGTCTTAAATCGCATTATTATAACCAATTTTATGAACAATTGAAATTTCAATAAAAATACCGTAAGACTTTTTTTTACAACCTTATATACTGGAGTTTTGTCTGTAAGTCTTAATTTTTGTTTATAAAAATGATTGCTTGAAATTGCTTCTGTTTCTATACCAAATATATCACTGTATTTGGTACATAGATCAGTAAGCTTGTCTTGGAATTGGTCAGGGAATTTTAGTTTTTTCAAAACTTCATTGCTTCTATTACTTTGATTTATAAGTGGTTTTTTAATTTCGTAATCTTTTATTGATTCGAATTTTACTTTTGGATTTTGAATTTTAATATTGTCGTTTGTTGTATTTAAAATATGAACTATTGCACTATTACTTGCTACCAAAGTGTTAGCTATTAATACCCCAGGGTGAATTTCCTGGTTTGGTATCAATACAGTTTCTTCATTTGTCAGAAGCGTAATTTTTCTTACTACTTCTGATCTAGCTGGTAATAGTATTGAATTGTCCACATCATTATGCAATAGTGGTACATGTATTTGATAATTTAGTGATTTTGGTTTCATGATGAACTCATCATTTTGATAATCTAGTGCATGGTTATGATTTTCCGAGTTACCTTGTGTAATTCGAACCTGATTCTGCTGTCCGCGTCCTCTGTTTGGTGCCCCTCTGTACGAGTTGCCTCGGTGGTTGCCTCTGCTATTGTTGTATCTATTGCCGTTATTGTTATTATAGCGAAAGCCTCCCCTGTTGAATGGTCGGCTTCTATACCCTTGCAGAAGGTATTTTAATTTTATCCCCGAAAGTTTGTAACGCATTGAAGGAGGCGTGTCAGACCCCCATAAAGTATATATTCTTGATCAGGGCATTGAGCTGAGTCGATATATCCATGTCCGTCTGTCCGTCTGTCCGTCTGTCTGTCTGTCTGTTTTTATGCAAACTAGTCTCTCATTTTTAAACTATCTTGTAAAACTTGGTACAGGTCCGTTTTTTTTTTTTTTTTTTACCTTATGTCGGAACCGGCCGGATCGGATAACTATATCATACCTTAGCGCCGCGGAACGATCAGTTGGAAATAAACATTTAGTATGAACAACTTTTTTGTTTCTCAAGGTGTCTCAACTAAATATACACATTGTGTGTTTAATAAAGTTTTAAACAGGCTGACCAAATTTGGTGTAAATCGGTTCAACTATATCATATAGCTGCAATAGGAACGATCGGTTAAAATCAACATTTAACAAATTTTGTAAAAAATCTGTCGGCTTACACAGGGCACTGCAGAATTATCCTTGGCTCGACAAGTTAGCACGCGCTTATATTTTTATACCCTTGCAGAGGGTATTATAATTTTGTCACGAAGTGTGTAACGCATTGAAGGAGGCCTCACAGACCCCATAAAGTATATATATTCTTGATCAGGGCGACGAGCTGAGTCGATATAGCAATGTCCGTCTGTCCGTCTGTCTGTCTGTCTGTTTCTATGCAAACTAGTCTCTCAGTTTTGAAGCTATCTTGATGAAACTTGGTACAGTCCGTCTTTTTGCTGCACGCAGTACATGCATGTCGGAACCGGCCGGATCGGATAACTATATCATATAGCTGCCATAGGAACGATCGGTTCGAAAATAAACATTTAGTATGAAAAACTTTTTTGTTTCTCAAGATATCTCAACCAAATATACACATTGTGTGTTTGATTAAGTTCTAAACACGCTGACCAAATTTGGTGTAAATCGGACTACTATATCATATAGCTGCCATAGGAACGATAGGTTCGAAAACAACATTTAGTATGAAAAACGTTTTTGTTTCTCAAAATATCTCAACCAAATATACACATTGTGTGTTTGATTAAGTTTTTAACAAGGCTGACCAAAGTTGGTGTAAATCGGACTACTATATCATATAGCTGCCATAGGAACGATCGGTTCGAAAACAACATTTAGTATGAAAAACTTTTTTGTTTCTCAAAATATCTCAACCAAATATACACATTGTGTGTTTGATTAAGTTCTAAACACGCTGACCAAATTTGGTGTAAATCGGACTACTATATCATATAGCTGCCATAGGAACGATCGGTTCAAAATCAACCTTTAACAAATTTTGTAAAAAATCTGACGGCTTACGCAGGGCACTGCAAGGGTATTCAAACTTTGGCGCGCCAAAGTTAGCTTGCGCTATATTTAAATTCATTTAGTGATACAGATTCGAAAATTTGTTCACTTGGTGACAACTGTAAATTAACAATTTTATGTAACCCGGCTTCTGATTTAAGCCTTTGAAAGAATTGACCTAAATCAAATTTTTTACTGGAGTACAAATCATTAACTGAAAATTGTGAAATAATTCTTTTTCCTTGTTTAAATAAACATTTGGATTTATCGAATTTTATTTTTACAAATTTCTTTACGTCATTATTGCTAATGACTTCATAGACATAGGGCTCTTTTTGTTCTTTTTGCAATTTTATTTTATTATCTGCGCAGATATTTTGCTGTCGTTTTGATGATCTCGTTTGGACCATCATTATGTTCCTATTCATTTCTATCAGTGATTCTATTTTAATTCTAGATAATGCATCTGCTACGTGATTATCTTTCCCCTTGAGATATTCTACCGTAAATTGGTATTCTTCTAAATCTAGTCTCATTCTTGTTAATTTTGATGTTGGGTTTTTCATTGAAAATAAAAATGTTAGAGGTCTATGATCTGTTTTAACTAAGAAATGCCTGCCATAGACGTATGGTCGGAAGTGTTTTATTGCCCAGTGGATTGCAGTTAATTCCTGCTCTGTAGTTGATTTATTGCTTTCTCCCAGTGTGAATGATCGTGACGCAAATGCAATTGGTAGTTGCATCTTGTTGTACTCTTGGGATAGTACCGCACCACACATGCTTCTTGCCATCTGCGTGGTTATGCCAAAATTACCTTGAAATCAGGATATTGCATTAATGTTAGTTTCATTAGTGCCTTTTTTAAATAATTAAATGCGTCATTGCATTCTTTTGTCCATTCGAATTGAACGTTCTTTCTAC
>JAWNND010000490.1:0-76422 GCA_035043265.1 Drosophila testacea
TATAATTATCTTCAGACTTCAATTGAACTTTTGTTTCATGAATGTTGCCCTTAACAAGGGGGATTATATGAAAATTGTCCGCCCCAATAAGCTCAATAATTTTGTTTACGAGAGCATTGGAGTTTTTCTCTCGGATATATATAGGGGGTGGCTTTGGCTTTCTTTTATCACCTTCGCCAGCTTCAGAGGGCAGATCGTCAGAGTTGTCTGCCAGAATTTTAAACTTGTTGTTGTAAATTGAACTTTCGTTTTTATCTAGGCTTGAGTCGCCACGGATAATTTTTGGCTTCGAGTTTAAGGGGCTCGACTTTCTTTTAATTTGAATGTAACGATCCATACCAGTCTGAACAACTGGACCCGTTTTTGGCTTTTGTTTTGATTCTTGTTTTTTAACGTTGTTGTTCTTGGCGGCGATGGGGCTTGACCTTGAAGTTGTCATAATTGAATGATCCGCTTGCGTTGCAGAAATCGCATTGGGTCTTGTAGCCGTTAACGCGTTGTTGGTGACGGATACAGTTGCAGTTGTTGTTGTTGCTGCGATTGTAGTAACTACAGAGGTCATTGTACTCGTTGTCGGAGCGGTGTGTGTCGAAATTAATGCGACCACCGGTACTGGAGAGCTGCACTGCAAGCTCCATGAGCTAGAGATTACACTGGGGAGAGCCGGAGAGCAAGATCGTGGTCTCTGGACGTCAGCGGACAAGAGAGCTGAATTACGCTGCAATTCGGTATCACGGGTTGAAATGTACGAGAAGAACCCATTTCTCTGGTCGATAGAGCTTCTTCGCTCTTTTTCTTGAGCATTGCTCATTTTGCACGATTTGTGCGCGTGGCACTTTTTATGTTTTTATTAATTTTTCACTTGTGTTAGGAATAACAACTGGTGTTAGAGTTTTGAACAGTGCTGTATTACTCGTATACACTTTAATGTTTTAGTTATTTGTGTTGTTGTCACTAAGCTGCTTGCAGATGTAAGCGATAACACGCCTGAAATTTTGGCTTGAACTGGTTGGAATGTCAATTTAATCAGGCAGAACAATCTTTCAGAGATAAAAGATCACTCTTTCCCATTTATCAAATCCTCTCCCAAAGACCTGGACAAGGGTCTCAAAACGGCCTACCCTCAAGTCAGGGGCGTTATGCGACCCGTACCCACTGACTTACAAAGTTCGCAGCTGAGGGGTAATTCTAGCAGTGGGCGGACGGAGCCTTCCCGGGTCCGGGCAACCTCGGGTCGACCGTAGTCCGCCCGACACCAATGCTGGCGTTTATGAACAAAAGCCCCCCAACAACAGCCTCGGATTCACTTTCGAGACCCCCGAAGGATGTAGACTCCAGTGACATCGGTGAGGATGCACTACTCGGTTCCAGCCAGGAGACAATAGTGCACGACAGCACCGGCGGAGTACACCTCAATCTAACAACACAACCATTCTAACAATCACTGCAAACTCCAAAGGGGAGGGAAGTCCACGTACGGACTACCAGCAGCTCAAAACAAAGGCCAGCCGAGCCCGCTTTATTTTAAGCAAGATCGGGAAGAATGAGGCAGAAGCTGATCCGCGCGATGCCGAGGACAATTAGCGTTGTCAGGAGACAATGGTAAAATCGAGGCGCAAAGAGCTAGTGTTGCAGTGAGATAAAGAGAAACGCAACCGTTCGCAGGATGACGGACATAGTGCGCCGAAGAGAGCCAAGGGCAAGCCAAGGGCAACCTCATTTGTAAAAGTCGATGCTCGGATTTTCAGTGAGGTCGCCATGGATGACCTGGCTATGGTTCAACGCTGATGGCAATCTGCTGGCAGAGAAGCGGGGTGAGGTGGGCACTAAACTCTCCGAATTTGTCATGAACCGAGTCCTAACCAATCCGGGGAGCTCCAAACCATCCTAAGACTCCTCAGACGTGGTAAGGGGTCACAGAGTGATCAAATGCGTGGACGAGGGCTCGAAGGTGCTCACTAAGATTAGCGAGACGTAGAATGGTCTTAACATCAAAAACATCCCGGCCAGGGACATTCCTCGATAAAGGTGTGTTGCTAAGATTAGCGAAACGTGGAATGGTTTTAACATCAAGATCATCCCAGCCAGGGACATTCCTCGACGCCCTCGGGCACGCATCTAGTTACCCAAAGGACAAACCGACCACGAAAAATTGATCCGGACGCTGAAAGTGATGAACCCAGACATCAAGCCAGATGACTGGAATGCCTGGGCCAGCTAGAGGTAAAGGAATTTAGACTTTGGTATGGCGTGAGGAAGGCCAAAATCAAAGTTTTTAAGAATGAACCGCCGAACAACATTCTAGAAGATGTAGACGACACCAGTGGGTTGTTGTGCGACCTTGTTCTAGAGGAGAAGGATGAGGCCAAGCCCGGCACCAATCCTGAAAATATACAACAAACATAATGCCGAACGTTGTGCAGATCAATCTGAAGCGTAGCAGGGTCGCTTCAGATAACCTGTTGGTCCTTCTTCACGAAGAGGACATCGACGTCGGCATAATGGGTCAACACACACTAGAGTACAACACATTATACACGAACTCCACATGTAGGCCGAGAGCTTGTATAATCATAAAGAAACATCTCAAAGCACATTTACTTCCCAGCCTAAGCAGCCCAGATCTGACAGTGGTCATGATTGAGCTGGCAGAGAAGAAGCCACCGCCCATATGCCTCTGCCCATATGTCACACGATGAGCAAGCACCACCAGCTGGTGGGGAACAGCTCATTGAAATGGCTGAAGGAAGCAAAACCAGCCTACTGCTAGGATGTGACGCCAACTGCAGACATACAGTTTGGGGACGCTCCGAAAATAACGACCGAGGTGAGTCTCTCTTCGAGTATATAACATCCAAGAACATACCTATTTGTTATAAAGGCAGCACTTAGACCTTCGTAGCGTGGAAAACTAGGGATGAGAGGAGGTTTTTGACCTCACGCTGCTCATAGACTATAAAATTATTAAAGTTGGTAACTGGCGGGTTTCTAGGCGTCACTCCTTCTCCGACAATAGATACCTGAGATACGGCATTGAGTCCAACGCGATCAAGGATACTCCAACTAGTAACCCCCGTAAAGCGGACTGAAGTAAGTTTGCCAACTTAGTTCAGTCCAAAGTGAAAGCTCATAAAAGAAAAAAAATAATATCATCTACAATATTAGAAGAAGAAGTAAATTGTTTCAGCAGCATATTAAACCAATTTTATAAAACAGCATGTCCACTGTCGTATACTAGGAAGCGTTAAAGAAACTAGAAAGGTTTTTAACCAAAGCTACGCTAGTAATATGTGGCAAAGAAATAATTGAGAAGTATAAAAAATGCAGTAAGTTACAGTGGAGCAAGCTCGACAGTAGGAGACCCAGTACTTTTTGAGAGCAAAGCGTCCACTATAGATTGTTCTTCAATGTTCCCTACCATGCAGTAGATGGCGCCACTACGAAATAAGTTAATTAACACAGAGGTCGCTAGCGTCTCTTCTTCTTCCTTTTGCCCGTAACATTGTTAGTTGAATAACTTCCGCGTTTATCATCCGATTGGAATGAAATTTTCTGGACAGGTTTGGCAAAAATCTAAAACAAACTTAATCAATGGGAGATATAGATGAACCTACATGCCAAATTTGGTGTCTCTAGCTCTTATAGTCTCTAGATCTAGGCGACACAAAAAGGGACAGACGGACAGACAGACGGACATGGCTATATCGACTCGGCTGTTGATGCTGATCAAGAATATATATACTTTATGGGGTCTGCCACGCCTCCTTCTGCCTGTAACGCACATTTTTTTGGACAAACTTAATAGACCCATTTGTACTTTTTCAAAGTACTGGGTCTAAAAAGCAATATTTAAAGCAAATAAGGATTCGTATGCAGTATACTGCGAGTCCATAGACACTGTAAAGACACCGCTAGAATATCAAAAATTCTAGCGAAAGAGCTCACTAACCCCAGCCTGCTTAACAAAACAGATGCCAGTGGCACAATGTTGGCGAAAGAATCACTGGAGTTACTAGTAGACATGCACTTCACGGGCAACACTCCAACAGAAAATAAACCTCCCGCGCTGAACACGATTCACAAAAGCGGGGGTAATATGGAATTAATAACCAAAGAAAGACTTCTGTGGGCAATTAATATCAAAGAAGCTGCAAGTTATGAATGTTACAACAGTCGAATGGCTAGTTGAAATCTTCAAAGCCTGTATTGCGCTAAACCATGTACCGATAGGTTAGAGAAAAGCTAAGATAGTCTTAATTCTAAAGCCAGGTAGAAGAGGCCACGTCCTAGCCAAGGACAACATACCAATAAGTTTTACATCCTTCTCCTTAAAGGCGCTATTCACATCCGCCATCTATTGAATGGTGCGCAACATTGAAGAACAATCTATAGTAAACGCTTTGCACTCAAAAAGTACTGGGACTCCTACTGTCGAGCTTGCTCCACTGTAGCTAACTGCATTTTTTGAACACCTATAACTCAAAGACTATTAGAGCAAGAGACACCAAAAATGGTATGTAGGTACATCTATATCTTGCATTGATCATAATTGTTTTGGAATTTTGCCACGCCCCACTCCGCCCCCGTAAATTTGAGACAAAATTTCAAAGACGAATTACAAGAGTCCCTTTAGTGCTAGCACCTTAATTATTGGTACATATAATATAAACTATGGTCCAATCCTGTCCAGAAAATTTCATTTAAATCGGATGATAAACGCGGAAGTTATTCACCAAACAATGTTTCGGGCAAAAGGAAAAAGAAGAGACGCTAGCGACCTCCACGCCCTGTTGAAGTGGGATGACCGGTGCATCGTATCTAAAGATGTGTAGAGCTGTTGCGACGTGAATGATCGCCATTCTTGGGAGAGAGTTGTTACATAGTTGTTCTAATTTTAAATTTCTTACTTCTAGGTTTTTTTTTTTTAATATTACTTGGCTTTTATTTATTGGATCTTCTCTTAATTTGAGACTTACAATAATTTTGCAAATCTTATAAATAAACAATAGTTAACAGTCTTCTTGGACTGTAAATTGACACGCGGCCCTAAAGTCTATCGTTGGGTTGGTAGGTCAATACGACGAAGACGGGATCGGCTGCACAACCGTGTTAGGCCTCTCGCGAGGTGGTTGGGGTGCGTGGAAAGCTTGGCAAAGTACTTAGTCTTCTGTTCTGTTATTACATCTTTGACCGGCTGGATATTCAGGTCGCTTTGTATGTTTTCGTTTCGAACGTACCACGTTGCCCCGGTGATGGTTCTCAATATCTTTGACTGGGCTCGCTGGACAATATCAATATTGCTATTGCAAGCACTCCCCCATAATTGGGAGCCATAGGTCCAGATAGGTTTTAGCACAGAATTGTAGAGCAGAACCTTGTGATCAAGACTAAGAGGCGAGAGAGCGTTAATAAGCCAGTGAAGACTGTTGGCTTTTAGTTTTAGGTGTGTTCTCTTTGCTTCGATGTGTCTGCGCCATGTGAGTCTTCTGTCGAGGTGAACTCCTAGGTACGTCACTTCGTTTGCTTGAGGGAGTACTGAGCGGTGGACAATTTTGCCTGTTCAGGGTAAACGTAACATGCTTGCATTTCTGTTCGTTTATTTTTATCCGCCAGTCGGATAGCCATTTTTCTACGTCAACCAGGTGAAGAGCCAACTGCGCAGTTGCTTGTATTGGGCATCTTGAGCGGCTGAGAATAGCTGTATCATCAGCGAAGGTAGAAGTTGTTAGTTCCCTGCTTGTTGGAATGTCTGCTGTGTAGAGGACGTATAGTGTCGGCCCAAGTACGCTGCCTTGTGGAACTCCGGCTCCAATGATGTGATCGTCGGATAAAGCTGTGTTACATCTGACTGCAAATTAGAGATATGACCTTAGGAGCTTGTGTGTGTTATTTGGAAGCGTTGATTTAATTTTATACATTAGGCCGTCTAACCAGACTCTGTCAATTGCTTGAGAGGCATCTAGAAATATTGCTGTGCAATATTCTCGATTTTCGAAGGCGTTTCGTATTTCTGATGTTATGCGGTTGACCTGCTCAATAGTTCCATGCTTTTCCCGAAAGACGACTTGGTGCGATGGGATTTTGTTGTGGAGTCTTATAAATGGATTTATCTGCTTCAGCAGACATTTTTCGAAGAGCTTTGCTAGACACGATAATAGGCTTATAGGTCTGTATGACGACGGGACAATGTGATCCTTTCCTGGTTTCGGTATCATTATATGACAGACTTTTTCCATCTCTGTGGGAAGTGGCCTAGTTTTGTGAAAGCATTGAAGAGTTGTGCGACAGTGCATACCGCACAATATGGGAGCTCAATAATCATTTTGGGGGTTATTAGATCGCAGCCCGAAGATTTTTTGGGGTCCAGTTGCATTTTGATGGTGTTGGCGATCACATTTGGGCAAAACTCGATTGGTGCAACTTGAGGCTGAGAGTCACTTCTTCTTAATGATGGTAGTGTAAACGCATTTGTTGCGGGATTTGGTTGGAACACGTTTTGAAGGTGAGCCGCAAATGTGCTGGCTCTATCTTCATCGCTGCGGGCCCAACCGCCTACGGAGTTTCTGATGGGCATCACGGTTTCTGTCGGTGGACAAGAGGTGAGGTGAGCTCTCCATAGTGAGTGTTTTTTTACAAGATGTTGATAATTTCTCTATATAACGGCGTTGAGCATATGCTTCTTCCTGCTTTAAGGCTTTGATGAGTTTACGTGTGGCGTCTTTTAATCTTTGCCGTGCGGAAGGCGATCTGTAAAATTGCCATTCTCGACGTAATCGTCGCTTTTCTTGGACGAGCTGTTCGATTTCTAGATTTGACTTCTTTTGGATGTGTAGTACTTGTGTAGTATCAGGTGTTGCAATACGAGCTGCAGTGACGAGGACGGACTCCAGTGTATTTACACAGTATTCGATGTCAGCTTCAACGTTAAGGAGAGGTTTTAGTTCAATATGTGAACTAATATATTTTTTGTATCGAAGCCAATTGGTTTTATGTGAAGTCAGTCTAATCGGTTGATCTACGGACTCTGTTTGTCGAAGTAGTTTTATTAGAACAGGTGAGTGATTAGATGAGAGATCTGAAAGACATTCGGCGCTTATCAGACTTCGAGGAATATTTTTAGTAATTGCAAAGTCAATTAAATCGGGTAGTTTCTTGGAATCTGTTGGCCAGTATGTTGGTCTACCGGGAGAAACGTGGTCTAGCTTATTGTTAGCTTTAATAACGGCATTGTAAAGCTGCTTTCCTTTTGGGTTAACGAGTCGAGATCCCCAGTGTTTGTGCTTGGCATTGTAGTCTCCTCCTGCTATAAAGTGTTCTCCAAGTGAGTTAAAAAACTGCGTAAACTCACCTTCAGTTATGGTAAAGCGAGGGGGCAGTATACGGCGGCTAGAGTAAGTTCGTTACCATCGTCCAGTTTTATGTTTATAGATGTGGCCTGTAGGTAGTTTTCAGCAAATTCTTTATGGCAGTGGTGCTTGATGCGGTTTCTAATCAGAATACCAGTACCACCATGTGCTTTACCATCGGGATGATTTGTACCGTAGAACAAGTAGCCTCGTAGATTAAAATTATACTTGTTTGTAAGGTGTGTTTCTGAGAGTAGCATAACGTCGATATGATTGTCGAGAAGAAATTGAGCTAACTCAAGTTTACGTTGTGAAACGCCATTAGCGTTCCACATAGATATACGTAGGGGAGCCATCGATTATTTTGATTGTTGTGATAGCAGCATTTGTATCAAAAGATTTTGGTTTCGCATTAAATCTTGCATGGTTGTCCGCATAAACGACATGAAGTCCATAAGGCTTTGCTGCAGGTTAAATAATAATGCTTCAGAATTGCTTTGTTGCTGGTCAGTTGGATGATACTGCTTTGCCGTGTTGGGTTCCAAGTGTGCTGCTTGTGAAAACGGTGTATTTGAGGCAGGAGGCTCCAGTCCTGATTTTAACGCGTTTGCGAATGTCACGTTTTTTGTAAAGTTTTCGGGGCCAAAAGAGGATCGGGCTGCAGTCGAAAAGAAGACATCTGGGTTTAATTCGGATGGGGTAAACGGTACGTTTTGGGGACGTGCATTGGTCACTCGCTGATGGAGTCGACTTTTCATCTCTTTATATATTGGGCATCCTTTGTAATTAGCTGTGTGATTACCACCGCAGTTGATGCACTTTTTTGTGGTAGGGTCGCCTTTATCCACTGGGCAGTGTGCAGAGTCGTGAAGCTCTCCGCAAACTACACACACCGAACGCAGTGTACAGTATTTTCTTGTATGGCCATATTCTTGACAATTCATGCATTGTACCGGTCCCTTGCGTTTACTGTGATTCTACGGTGCAATAAGAACTGAACTTTATATATTGGGTGCACTTCGTTGTTCTTTAACGACTTGCTTTCAGGTTCAAGTTCTACCTTGAATAGCGGCTGCGGTTTCTTGTCTCTATTTAGGATGCTGAAAACTGTCTTAGCACTAAATCCTTTATCTTGTAGCGCCTTAGTTATTTTTTCAGGTATAAAGTCAGGCTCAATGCCATTCAGTACGACTTGCAGTCCCTTGCTGCTTTTTAGTTGGTACGTGTAGAAGTTCTTTTTACTGTCGTTTAGAAACTTTGACAATACTCTATAATTATCTTCGGACTTCAATTGGACTTTTGTTTCATGAATGTTGCCCTTTACAAGGGGGATTATATGAAAATTGTCCGCCCCAATAAGCTCTATAATTTTGTTTACGAGAGCATTGGAGCATTTCTCTCGGATATATTGTAAAAGTTACTTCAATGATTTGGTTGTAAAAGTAACTTCAATGATTTGGTTGTTTGTACTTGCGTTGGCAAGTGTCTTTATTTGAATAATTTCTTAAATTCAAGCTGGTCGCTGTGAAGCAGCGAGTGCAGCCGTTTTACATATTTCATATATATAATAACTTATATGTTAAGCAACGGAAATGTTGCTAGCTGAAAGAGAGTGTTATGTATGTGCACATATGTATATACATATACGGTCAAGGGTGGGAACGCTGACTCGCCTATTAGGCGGTCGTCGCTCTTCAAGACGGATCATATTGCGCCTGCACTTAAAATGTGCATTGGGCACTTGACGATAGCCGCGCTGCGACAAAGTTGCCGCTTTATGTATTTTATATTGGCGTAACAACAAAGTGTTGTAGCCTTATTTATGTTTAGGCAGTTTAAGTGTTGCTGCCCAATATGTATTGAATATCATTCATATACATATGTACACATGCTACAATATATAGGGGATGGCTTTGGCTTTCTTTTATCACCTTCGCCAGCTTCAGAGGGCAGATCGTCAGAGTTGTCTGCCAGAATTTTAAACTTGTTATTGTAGATTGGATTTTCGTTTGTATCTAGGCTTGAGTCGCCACGGATAATTTTTGGCTTCGAGTTTAGGGGGCTCGACTTTCTTTTAATTTGAATGTAGAGATCCATACCAGTCTGAAGAGCTGGACCCGTTTTTGGTTTTTGTTTTGATTCTTGTTCTTTATTGTTGTTGTTTTTGGCGGCGATGGGGCTTGAGCTTGAAGTTGTTGTCATATTTGAATGATCCGCTTGCGTTGCAGAAATCGCATTGGGTCTTGTAGCCGTTAACGCGTTGTTGGTGACGGATACAGTTGCAGTTGTTGTTGTTGCTGCGATTGTAGTAACTACTGAGGTCATTGTACTAGTTGTTGGAGCGGTGTGTGTCGAAATTAATGCGACCACTGGTGCTGGAGAGCTGCACTGCGAGCTCCATGAGCTAGAGGTTACAGTGGGGAGAGCCGGAGAGCAAGATCGTGGTCTCTGGCCGTCAGCGGACAAGAGAGCTGAATTACGATGCAATTCGGTATCACGGGTTGAAAAGTACGAGTAGAACCCATTTCTCTGGTCGATAGAGCTTCTTCGCTCTTTTTCTTGAGCATTGCTCAATTTGCACGATTTGTGCGTAGCACTTTTTATGTTTTCATTAATTTTTCACTTGTGTTAAGAATAACAACTGGTGTTAGACTTATGTACAGCGTCTTAGCGCTATAGCTGTATTACTCGAATACACTTTAATGTTTTATTTATTTATCTTTATTTTTTTTTTTTGACTGTCACTATGTCCACAGTTGTGGCGCTTTCCGGAGCGCGTAAAATAACACGACCGTTCACCGCGAAGGTTGAGTGACGAACCCTAGGTGTTTGGAAAATCTTAAACTTAATTTTGTTCTGTTTGTGTTTTTTTTAAGTGTTGTGTTTTTTTTAGACCCAGTACTTTGAAAAAGTACAAATGGGTCTATTAAGTTTGTCCAAAAAATGTGCGTAACAGGCAGAAGGAGGCGTGGCAGACCCCATAAAGTATATATATTCTTGATCAGCATCAACAGCCGAGTCGATATAGCCATGTCCGTCTGTCTGTCCGTCTGTCCCTTTTTGTGTCGCCTAGATCTCAGAGACTATAAGAGCTAGAGACACCAAATTTGGCATGAAGGTTCATCTATATCTTCCATTGATCAAGTTTGTTTTAGATTTTTGCCACGCCCCCTCCGCCCCTGGAAATTGAAAGACAAAATTTCGAAGTCGAATTACAAAAGCCCCTTTAATGCTAGCCCCTTGATTTTTGGTACATATAATATACACTATTATCCAAACCTGTCCAGAAAATTTCATTCCAATCGGATGATAAACGCGGAAGTTATTCAACTAACAATGTTACGGGCATGAGGAAGAAGAAGAGACGCTAGCGACCTCTGTGTTTATTAACTTATTTCGTAGTGGCGCCATCTACTGCATGGTAGGGAACATTGAAGAACAATCTATAGTGGACGCTTTGCTCTCAAAAAGTACTGGGTCTCCTACTGTCGAGCTTGCTCCACTGTAGCTTACTGCATTTTTTTTATCCTTTTGTATATTTTTAATTTTATTTGTGTTTTTGATTTTTGTTTTGAATCTAATTACTAACTGTTGGTTTTGTCTTAACGGTAACCGTTCTCTTTAACTTCCTCTATCTTGAATCGCTGTTTGTCTTTACTCTTAATCTGTTTATTGGAGACATAAACGGTGTCCCCTTGGCCGTTCTGGGAAAATATAACCTTTCTAAAATTTGTAATTTAATTTCTTTCGTATTTCGGTGGGCTCTTTAATGTTCTTCCCCTATTATTCTGCACAACTCTTCTTCGTCACTCATGTCAGGCACTAACCTTTGGGTTATCCGGACTTTGTATCCCGCAAATGATTCTAAACAAGAGGTTTGTAGAGACTGCAAGTAAATTTCTGGTATTTTGACACCGTTAATCACCAGTGCCTTTAAATAATTTTTCAGAGGTTTGTATGATTTGGGATCCGGTGCTTATCGGGATTAAGTGGCGTACGTATCCCGTGTGCGTGGTCTCGCAAGCATATTCCTGCCGGTTAGGGTCAAAGACGAGCTGGTTCCTAAATACATTTATAGGGGCTCCAACATGCGGAATCAAATCTGATTCATCTTGGAGGGCACTGTGAACTGTAGCCATGGACTCAGTTGCTGAAACAGTGGCTGTATCGGAACCAAGATAGTTGATGTTTGAAGTGATGCGAGAAAGAGCATCAGCAACCACATTTGATTTCCCTGGCTTGTAAATAAGCTCGCAGTTGTATTCTTCTATGCGTGATTTTCATCGCTTTAGCTTTGCATTATAGTTTCTGTTACCCAATGCGAACGTTAGTGGTTGGTGGTCAGGATAGACTTTTATGGATCCAGCACCGTAAAGGTAAGATCGAAGATTGTCTAATGCCCATATTATGGCAAGCATCTCTTTCTCGTTAGTGGAATAGTTTTCCTCGGTTGCGTTTAGTGACCTTGAAATGTAGGCTATAGGCCGACCTTTTCCCATGTCACTCTGAGAAAGGACTGCCCCGATGGCATAATTTGACGCATCATTAGTTAAGTGGAAGGGCTTGTTGAAGTCTGGAAAGGCTAACACCTTTGAAGAAGCGAGGATGATTTTCAGGTCGTTAAAGGCTTTCAACCCTTCATCATCGAGCACGATTGGGATTCTTTTTGACTGTGATGCCTTAACCTTGGCATGTTCTCCTCTAGTGAGGTTCGTCAAAGGTTTGGTGACTTTAGCATAGTCGCAAATAAATTTTCTATAGTATGAAGTCATTCCCAAGAAACTTTTAAGCTCCTTTACATTAGTGGGCGGCTGCATTTCTTTAATAGCTTTTACTTTCTTCTCGTCAGCTCTGATTCCGTCTGAGGTTACCACGTACCCCAAGAATTCAACATGAGTACACAAAAGCTGCGTTTTTTCTAAATTTACCTGCAATCTAGATTGTTATAGCTTTTCAAATATGGCACGAAGGTTGTGCCAGTGAGACTCATAATCTTTACTGAAGACGATGATATCGTCTATATAAACATAGCAAATTTTGCCGATGTGTTCCCTCAACACATCGTCAATCATTCTCTGGAAGACAGCTGGGGCGTTCTTCAATCCGAATGGAAGACGAAGGAATTCGTATTTCCCATTTAGTGTAGAGAATGCAGTTTTTGGGATGTCAGATTCCTTCATATGAATCTGGTGAAATCCTGACGTTAAGTCAAGGGTCGTGAAAAATTTGACCTTCCCTAGGCTAGACAAGGTGGATGTTATGTCAGGGATCGGGTAAGTGTCAGAGATGGTAACGGCATTAAGTCGCTTGAAATCAATCACCATTCTATATTGCTTCTCTCCATTTGGCTTGGGTTTCTTTGGAACCACCCATACTGAAGAGTTGTAGGGGCTCTTCGAAAGCCTAACTACTCCCTCATGCAAGAGTTCTTCGACTTGTTTTTCTACCTCCCCTCTCATATTCGCGGGGTAAGGGTAGCTTTTTGAATATATCGGTTCTTGAGTGCTTGTGCGGATTTCCGCTCTAACGCTCGTTTCCACAGCTTCCCCTGGTGAAAGTGGTTCGAAAATGGTCGAATACTCGTTATTTAAAAGGTTAAGAGACTTTTTTGCCTTCTCTGGATGTTGGTCGTCAATCAATACTTGAATATTATGGGATGCCCTAGGCAATAGTGGAATTTTCACTCCAGGAGTTAATGTCAAGGGATCGTTTTCTCTATCAATTATTGCTTTAAGTGACCTTAAAGTATCGCCTCCAATAATGCTGTGGAATGCGCTTAACCCCGGAAGAACAAAAAAAGTAATGGGAGAGTTATTGCCTATTGGACTGAAGAATGGGCCTGTGAGTCGGTGAGTTATTTCTATTTTTCCTGCTGCGGATTGGACTTGAAAAGGTTTGAACAAGGGGGTGCAGCCCTTGGCTATCTGGGGGCTAATGAAGTTCTTGTTTGCACCAGTATCTATGAGAAACTGTAGCTTAGCCCCGTCTTTAGCGCCATACTCTACGTATGGAACGCTAGAGAGGCGTCGGTCATAAAATTTATTTCGTCTGTGTTACCGAACTCGCCTGGTCGAAGTTGGTCGCCCGCTTGTAACGGCCAGTTCGGTAAAGTTGCCGCGTTGCCGCGGTAGGCTTCTTCATAGTAAGTCTCGCCGTTCGATTTTTCGTCAAACTCGCAAGTAGAGGGACCCAAAGGAGATGGGACGGTATTTAAATGGTATAATCTTTGAGCCTTGCGGAAAGGGTTCAGGCTAGATGAGGTACTAGGGCTGCGCTTAAAGCTCGAATTGCCGTGACTCTGTGTGCTAACATTAGAACGATAAGATTGCCCTGACTGGTTAGATTCCATTTTAATAGCTGATCGGGGGGTCGAAAATCTTTGAGAAGGTTGTTGCATCTGGGGTGGAGCCTGGTTAGCAACTTACTGATTAGGTTGAAATCCCCACGGGTATCTGGGTACGAATGGAGGGCGATAAGCTTGGTGAGGTGATGGGAACCTATTGTTGTGAGATACGTGAGCCTTAGAAGTCATATTCTGTAACTCCAAGCAGATGGCGTATGCCTCTGGCAAGGTCTTTGGTCCGCGAATTATTAACAGTTTTGAAATGTCTCCATTCAAGCCCCTAATAAAAACATCCTATGCTCTGTCTCTATAAGATTCAACCAAAACACTAGTAATTTCTGGTTTTTGGTCTCCATTTTTAAGGCTTCGTACTATGAGAGCAACGTGGTTATTGACTGCTGTATAGAAGGCATCGACTTCATCCCTTGAGTCATTTGTCCCATTTGGTGTTCGAGTGTACGTAAGTCGCGTTTGTCCGCGTAATGAAGTGTTAGGATGCGCTTGATTTCATGCCAATCGTCATCGGGCACATTGTAAGAAATGAGAGCCGTAACTCCTTGACGCAATATGGCAATTTTGATATTTCCTTAAGTTCATATTCATTGCGAGCTGGCGTCAAAGGTTTAGGTTGAGCGATAACTGGACTTTCTTTCTCACGAACGCTTTCTAGTGCGGCCACCTTGTCACTGACTTTTTTGATATCTTCCTTAAAGTTAGCCATCTGGCCAAGTAAAGCTATGAGAGTCGTATCGAACTTTGTTAATGTTTCTTTCATTTCTTCCATTTTAAAATCGGACAGACTATTCTACACGATTCGCAACAAATAAGTTTTAACTATTGATTAAAATGATGTGAGGTTGGGTAAGGTACCAGTTAAGGTTTTTCTTTACAACGCAATGAAATTATTTATTTTTATACCCTTGCAGAGGGTATTATAATTTTGTCACGAAATGTGTAACGCATTGAAGAACTTGCCCATTATATATATATATATATATTATATATATATATTTTTTTTATGTTTCTTTTTTCTATTTATTTTTACATTAATGCATTTAACTTTTAATATTTTTTATCTATAATGTAACTAAAAACTTACCTGTCGATTGCACATAGTCGACATTAAATAAATAAATAAATATATATTCTTGATCAGGGCGACGAGCTGAGTCGATATAGCCATGTCCATCGGTCCGTCTGTCCGTGTGTCCGTCTGTTTCTATGCAAACTAGTCTCTCAGTTTTGAAGCTATCTTGATGAAACTTGGTACAGGTCCGTCTTATTGCAGTACATATGTCGGAACCGGCCGGATCGGATAACTATATCATATAGCTGCCATAGGAACGATCGGTTGGAAATAAACATTTAGTATGAAAAACTTTTTTTTTCTCAAGATATTTCAACCAAATATACACATTGTATGGTTGATTAAGTTTTGAACAGGCTGACCAAACTTGGTGTAAATCGGACTACTATATCATATAGCTGCAATAGGAACGATCGGTTCGAAAACAACATTTAGCATGAAAAACTTTTTTGTTTCTCTAAATATCTTAACCAAATATACACATTGTGTGTTTGAATAAGTTTAAAACAGGCTGGCCAAATTTCATTTAAATCGGATAACTATATCATATAGCTGCCATAGGAACGATCGGTTCGAAATCAACATTTAACAAATTTTGTAAAAAATCTGACGGCTTACACAGGGCACTGCAAGGGTATCCAAACTTTGCCGCGCCAAAGTTAGCTTGCGCTATATTTTCTTGATTTAAAAAATTTGTATCTTTAGCTGATTGTATTTCTTTTTATTGTTATGTTTGAAAACGCTTCACTCACCCGTGCGTTTTGTTAATTTTATCCAGTGTGGTGTAGTCGTGTAAGTACAATTTCCAAGTGACTTACAATGTGCAGATTCTAAAGTGTAACGCATTGAAGGAAGCCTCACAGACCCCATAAAGTATATATATTCTTGATCAGGACGACGAGCTGAGTCGATATAGCCATGTCCGTCTGTCCGTCTGTGTCTATGCAAACTATTCTCTCAGTTTTGAAGCTATATTGATGAAACTTGGTACAGATCCGTCTTTTTGCTGCACGCAGTACATATGTCGGAACCGGCCGGATCGGATAACTATATCATATAGCTGCCATAGGAACGATCGGTTCGAAAACAACATTTAGTATGAAAAACTTTTTTGTTTCTCTAAATATCTCAACCAAATATACGCATTGTGTGTTTGATTAAGTTTTAGACAGGCTCACCAAATTTAGTGTAAATCGGACTACTATATCATATAGCTGCCATAGGAACGATCGGTTCAAAAACAACATTTAGTATGAAAAACTTTTTTGTTTCTCAAAATATCTCAACCAAATATACACATTTTGTGTTTGATTAAGTTTTAAACAGGATGACCAAATTTGGTGTAAATCGGACTACTATATCATATAGCTGCCATAGGAACGATCGGTTAAAAATCGACATTTAACAAATTTTGTAAAAAATCTGTCGGCTTTAACAGGGCACTGCAAGGGTATCCAAACTTTGGCGCGCCAAAGTTAGCTTGCGCTATATTTTTTCTGTTTGTATTTCTTCTTAAGTACTACTCGTTTCCTTTTTGATTGGGCATCAGGTGCGGTGAACCGTATTGTTCTTTGGCATATCGCCTACTAGGGTACGGCTGAACACACAACTCACTAGGCGGATCCTTGTGTTGGTAACACTGATCGTATCTAGCAAGCTACCTTTACCACTTTTTTCTTTATTATTCTTTTATATTTTATGCAGGGGTCCGCTCGCAAACAAGTTGCCGCAGCGGTTATCGTTCTATTTTTTTGATCCTGTAACATTTTTTGCGCCCGTGAATTCAGTACCTTTCGGTAAACCACCGCGGCGGGTTTGTCACTTATTTACTTTATGATAACCATTTTGCGCTCGTGAATCTGTTATCCGTTCGGTTGTGAACGGGCAGACCACCGCAGCGGGTATGTTATATTTTTTATAACAATTTATTAGCGCTCGTGTATATAGTTTAACCAAATTTAAGGTAAACATCACCACTGCAGCGGGTAACTGTTCGATTTGTTTTTTGGAATTTATTTTGTTTCATTCTGTCACCCAACACCACACAATTTTTCTTTTTTTCTTTTTATTTCTTGTTAACTTTTCCACTACACGACTTTTTTCACTTTCACTTATTTTGTACTTATCCTATAGGAATCCCCATCTAATGTTTTAGAAGGGAGTAAAGGGGTAATAACTGCACTGTTAACTTATATATACCACGATGTGTTTGGATGTTTGCAAGTGTTTCTGTTTATACCAAACAAATGCAAATTCATATTACAGGCATTATTTATATATTTTAGAAGCGATTTGACATTTGGGAGAAAGACGACCCCGAGAATGATGATCCACTTTTTAAAGAGCCTCCACATGGAACAGTCGACTTTTGACTTTTGATTTTAAGGAAGAAGGACACGAATATCAATTAAACACTTACGCGGATTATAGCCGAGGAATTCAGAAATGCGATGGCGGAATTTGTCGTGCAATAAATAAACAGATAATAAAAAAATAATTTTTTACTCACTTTGGGCTTTTTGGGGCTTCTGTTGAAACTTTTTTTGCTCCTCGCTGGCGTCTTTGTCAGCTCTGTGTATTAGGTTTTTCGGCTCTGGTGGCGTATGATAAGAAATACTGACGAGGCGGCTTCAGGGCATATGGGCAATAATAATACTACATTATACTATTAACTATACTATAATACTGTTCTTACACTGCCGCTACATTCAGAATTTTCATGTACTTTTAAAAGACGTAGTGGGCTGATTTATTAAAATTTTATGATATAGTAGACGGATTTGTACAAAATGTACTATGTCCATTCAGCAAGTACTGATTAGTGATCCATCACAAGATAAGGAGCGATTACTGATTGATTTATCTGCAGAATACCCCCATTGTCGAAGGTGTCGAAAAATGATGCGCGTCGTTTACACTGGAGCCGCATCCTTTTCGCATCATTTGTCAGCAGTTGACCTACCAATGACAGATTTATTTATTATTGGTAAATGTTGTATACGGTGCAATTGTTAATTGCAGTGCACTTTCAAAAATGCTTTTAAGACTTTGAATTTTGTCTTTTGTATCTCTATTTGAAATTATTATTTCCGCGGTTCAATTATATAACTACTGATTATCGATATTCGATGGAAAAAAACAGCTGTTCGCTGTCGATTCCGCATCGATACCCCGAAAAGTTGCAGTATTTAAAAAAAATACTAACAGAATGCGGCAACACTTGACAATGATGCGTCGCATGATTTAACATGCGGCCGCATCATTGTCTTCTTCTATCCACAGGGTTCTTATGGGCATCATTGCCGCATGTTCCATTTAACGGAAAAACTCAATGATGCGGTCCAGTGTAAACACAGTATAAGAGTCTGCATTCATATTTGTAATTTTTCTCGTTCTTCCGTCGTTTTGTTTTTTTTTTTGTTTGCCAGCATAAGCCGTATTTACACTCGATGTAAAACGCCGTGGAAATGAAAAAGTCCATACAAAAAAAAAGGGAAAAAACATTATCAGTTTTTCATTTTAAAGTTGCTTCACACTTCTCGTTACGTAAGTGCCTATCGTTCTGCGTAATCTCAAATGGCACTGCTGACACTGCTAACGCACCGAAATAATGCTCCACCCCTTATTTCGTCAGTCAATGATGAAATTATGACCTTTTGAATAGTAAAATGTAAGGAAAATGTGGTGTGAGGGAATTACCGACGTTCAATTGGAGGTCACTACGTTAATACAGCGGATTTTCAAAGGTCATAATGACCAAAAAGTTAATTCTGCAGGAAATTCAGGTTCCCTTTCTGCTGTAGGGAAATTCTAGTTGGGAAATCTTGGTAATTCTAGTTGGGAATTCTTGGATATTCCATTTGGAATTCGGTCTGGCATTTCTACCTCCCTAGGTATCTGGCTGCTGCTGAAATAAAAGCGTTAACATACATAAATTTTTTTCAACCTTATTCTTTAGTTTTATTTAATAAACATTTTTATACATGTACTTAATATTAATATTATTAAATTAATTAATACCAAAAAGAGATGAAACGAAAATGTTGTTAGTTTTTATTTTGAATATATTTCACTATTATTTGTTTATACTTACATTTCGTGTGGGTATTTTATCAACGCAATTGACTTAACCCACATAATGGCCAGTTTAAGAATATGTACCTGTATAAAACAATTACACAATATAATGCGAGAAAAACTAAGACTTACCCAATTATAAATGCGTTGTTCATCCAACACGCGTTCAAATAGCACTGCTGCGCAAAAGACACTTTGATAGAAATACACAAAAAATGGGTTGCCAACTCAAAGCTAAGAGTACTGCAAACGTATTGACAACCCTTACAGCTAAGAAGATTTCCTAGCAGAACACTATGCAGCACAGGCTATACCAAACTCAGCAAACCGCTTGAGCTCGTAGCGGAAGCTGCTGTAGGAAATTCGCACCCTGAATCGAACGATTCTTACTACAGAGCGCGCTGCTGACAGCCTGCAGCATGAGGGGTCAATCCCTACTTCATGTACAATTTTGGTACAGCGGCCGTAGCAACTTTGGTCTGTACGTGCCCGCTGGATCGACTGGGGTAGTGCCATTTGAGTTTAAACAGAACGATAGGCACTTACGTTATGAAATGTACTTACGTTATGAAGCTCGGCGTTTCACGTTGAGTGTAAATAATGCATAACATAAAAAAATTGTTAAGTGTCGGAAAAGTTTAAGACGCAGCTGTGCTACATTATAAAGTAAACGAATTTTCAATCAAAAACGAATTCAAAGTTGCTATGTATCGGTGTCACGATTCTAAGAGGTCTAGGAGAGAGAAACACGAAGCTTTTTGGTTGGTTTTATGCAGGTGTAGAAGTTTATCAGTTACAAGCTACGCACAATTTCTTAGTTGTTCCCAATTGCAAAATTGACTGTGAAGCTTTGCTGGGTCATGATTTTTAAACGAAAAAAAACTTTTGGATTTAACTGGATTTTCATTTTTGAGCCTAGAGCAGCAAGAGAAATCGTCAGATGACTATGGCATGGTGTATAATGTGACCGAAGCTCAGAATTCCATTTCAGCACCGCCACAATATTAAAAGAGCACACAGCAGCTGATTGAAAGTGTCAAATAGCACTGAAGATTATTCCGGATGACCAATGGCTCGACGAAGGAATTGTTCGGAAGTCCCCGTCACATGTGGCCAGCAGAATGTCGCTGTAAAAAAGAAAGAACACACACTTAGAGTATGCTTCGATTTTCCTAAACTAAACAGCATGGTGCATCGCATTTAAGCAGACGACGGAGAAACTAGACATTGCACGAGAAGTAGCGCAGTGGGTCATGTATTTACAAGATTTTGACTACACTATGGAACATCAAGCTGGCGAATAAGCGACAGAGGTGTCGTTTTCATGGACAGATAGAGGGAGTGAACAGCTCGGTCTCGTCTACTATCGCCAAATTGTAAGCAGAAGAGCCATCCAAATGGTTTAAATGTGTGCTTCAAGTACATAAAGCTATTGGCTCACATTTTACAGTCAACGCAGTCATTGCTGTTTGAGATAATGTTTGTCACAAAAAAAAACGCCAAATCAGAAGATCGACTAATGGAATTGCTTTATCAGGAGCTAATAGAGCTATCTGGAGATGAGAGCAACGCTTTGCGTGCTGAAGCCAAGCGCAATATTCACAAGGCGATCTCGTTACCAGGTAGGTCGAAAACTAGCTATCTCATACTTTCGCCCGTACGAAATAATCAAGTTAAAGTGTTGTTGGCAAATACGAAGTAAGGTAGGCGGCCATGGACGCAGTTGGACCTAAGGTTACAGCAACCATCTGTAAAAATATAAAACTTGGGAAGTTTGTAAGGCTGATGTCAGAGCGCGCGTGAGAAGCGAAGCAAAGCGAGAAGCGAAGCAACGCGAGAAGCGATGAGCAAAGCGAGAAGATGGCAGAGTGAGAGCTTTGTGAGAAGCAAGCTACTCTGCTCAGCAATCGTATGCTCTGAGCGAGTTGAAGCAGGCTGCAAACTGCTCTCTCGTTTTGCTCTCGCTTGAACTCGCAACTCGCTTCGCGCTCACTCTGACATCTTTCGAGCGATTGCATGTGAAAAAGGTCGCAGAGGTGTTTCGCTCGTTCTCGCCCAATATTATCGCCTCGCTTCTCGCGAGCACTCTGACATCAGCCTAACAAAGAACGAATATTAGCGTGGAAGCAGAGCGGGAAGAGAGAAGAAGAAGCTTTCGCAAACGGCAGTCGTCATGAAAAGTCGCATTGATCAGTTGTTAAAATCGCATATAATTTGATTCTAAATCGTTGTTATCTATAGTTTTCCATAAGTTACCTTTCGGGATATATTAATATGTAATAACTAATAATAAACAATTATATTTCATAATCTTACGTATATGTATTAGAACACATACAAACGCACGCACGCATAAAACATTAGCGTCACTATATGAAATAATTGTCTTCGAATATCTTCCATGTTTATTATCCGGTTGCGATCTAGGTAGTGTTACATCACCATAAGTATCATTCATGCTGAATCGTAAATATCCACCTTGATTATTACCAGGGTTAGGGCTTTTTGCGATTTGTCGGAAAAAGCGATGCCTCATCCAAATTTTGAAACTATCGATCAGACGGGATCCTCTTAGTCTTCATACGTGGAAAGTCTCAAACACAACAAATATGGTGCTCCTATTTCTTGCCATCTAAGAAATCTCGTAGATCTCTCGATCGGATAGAAAGACGGATTGACATACAGAGGGACATGGCTATATCGACTCGACTTCTAATGCTGATCTAGAATTAATGTGCTTTATGGGGTCTGCCACGAGTCCTTCTACCTTGCAGAGGATATTATAATTATGTCACGAAGTTTGTAACGCATTGAAAGATGCGTGTCAGATCCCATACGGTATTATATTATTGATCAAGACGACGAGCTGAGTCGATATAGCCATGTCCGTCCGTCCGTCTGTCTGTCTGTCTGTTTTTATGCAAACTAGTCCCTCAGTTTTGCAGCACGCAGTACATTTGTCGGAGCCGGCCGGATCGGATCACTATAATATATAGGTGCAATAGGAACGATCGGTTCGGAATCAAAATTTAGTATGAAAAACTTTTTTGTTTCTTGAGATATCTCAACGAAAGTCACCAATTTTGTGTTTGATTCAGATTTATATAGTCTGACCGAATTTGGTGCAAATCGGACTACTATATAATATAGCTGCCATAGGAACAAGCGGTTCGAAATCAACATCTAATAAATTTTGTAAAAAATCGGACGGCTTATGCAGGGCTCTGCAAGGGTGATCAAACTTTGGCGCTATATTTTGAAACAAACTTAATATACCCCACAGGGTATAAACTCTTTGAATGCCTTGCTCACTTACAGACTCTCAGTAGCTTACCAAAGAACCGTTTTGTACGTATCTATCGGTTTGTAAAAGACCAATTTTTTGTTATGATCAATCCGAAACCCGAGAGCTAGAGGTGGGGAGCTATCGATAGTCGGCGCCATCCATAGCCGACGATAATAATCTCAAAGCCATCGATAGTCAAGCATAGTGCTACGATAGTCCCGTCCACAAAAATATACGCACGGTTGCCACAGGAGAAATTCAGAATGAGCCAAATAAAGTTGTATATCAATTTCTTGTTATAAGACCGCATACTTTGAAAAAGTACAAAGGGGTCTATTTATTTTGTACAAATGTACGTAACAAGCAGGAGTCGTGACAGACCCCAAAAAGAATCTATTTTCTCTTTTCAACAGCAGAATCGATATAGCCATGTCCGTCTGTCCGTCTGTCTGTCCCTTTTTTGAACACCTATATCTCAGAGACTATAAGAGCTAGAGCCACCAAATTTGGCATGAAGGTTTGTCTATATATTGCATTGATCAAGTTTATTTTATAATTTTGCCACGCCCCCTCCTCCCCCGTAAATTTGAAACAATATTTCAAAGCCAAATAACGAAAGCACCTTTAATGCTAGCGATATGATTTTTGGCACACATGATAAACTTTATAGTCCAATCCTGTCCTGAAAGTTTTATCCGGATCAGAAAATAAACGGATAGTATACGGCTGATCAAAATTTCGAAAATATGAACACCTAGATCTCAGAGACTATAACAGCTAGAGACACCAAATTTGGTATGTAGGTTCATCTATATCTCCTATTGATCAAGTTTATTTTAGATTTTTCGCCACGCTCCTATCCGCCCCTGGAAATTGAAATACAAAATTTTTAAGTCGAATTGAAGAAGCCCCTTTAATGTTAGCGACTTGATTGTTGGTACATATTATATACACTATGGTCCAAACCTGTCCAGAAAACTTCACTTCACGGAAGTTATTCAACTAACAATGCTAAAGGCAAAAGGCTAAAGGAAGAAGAAAAGACGCTAGCGACCTCTGTGTTTATTGACTATCTATTGTATGGTACGCATTATTGAAGAATAATCAATAGTATACGCTTTGCACTCAAAAAGTACTCCTACTGTCGAGCTTGCTCCACTGTAGCTTACTGTATTTTTATACCCTTGCAGAGGGTATTATAATTTTGTCACGAAATGTGTAACGCATTGAAGGAAGCCTCACAGACCCCATAAAGTATATATATTCTTGATCAGGGCGACGAGCTGAGTCGATATAGCCATGTCCGTCTGTCCGTGTGTCCGTCTGTTTCTATGCAAACTAGTCTCTCAGTTTTGAAGCTATCTTGATGAAAATTGGTACAGGTCCGTCTTTTTGCTGCACGCAGCACATATGCCATAGGAACGATCGGTTGGAAATCAATATTTAGTGTGAACAACTTTTTTGTTTCTCAAGATATCTCAACCAAACTAACAGATTGTGTGTTCTATAGAGTTTTATACATCCTTACCAAATTTGGTTCAAATCGGACAACTATATCATATAGCTGCCATAGGAACGATGGGTTGGAAATAAACATTTAGTATGAAAAACTTTTTTGTTTCTCAAGATATCTTAACCAAATATACACATTGTGTGTTTGATTAAGTTTTAAACAGGCTGACCAAATTTGGTGTAAATCGGACTACATTATCATATAGCTGCCATAGGAACGATCGGTTGGAAATAAACATTTAGTATGAAAAACTTTTTGTTTCTCAAGATATCTCAACCAAATATACACATTGTGTGTTTGATTAAGTTTTAAACAGGCTGACCAAATTTGGTGTAAATCGGACTACATTATCATATAGCTGCCATAGGAACGATTGGTTCGAAAACAACATTTAGTATGAAAAACTTTTTTGTTTCTCAAGATATCTCAACCAAATATACACATTGTGTGTTTGATTAAGTTTTAAACAGGCTGACCAAATTTTGTGTAAATCGGATTACTATATCATATAGCTGCCATAGGATCGATCGGTTCAAAAATCAACAAATTTTGTAAAAAATCTGACGGCTTACACAGGGCACTGCAAGGGTATCCAAACTTTGGCGCGCCAAAGTTAGCTTGCGATATATTTTTTATTTATTATTACTTGGCTTTTATTTATTGGATCTTCTCTTAACCCTCTAACGGGTAAGACCGTCTGTAGACGGTCTTCAGTTTTTAATCTACAGTGGCAAAACTAATGAACATAATTTTTTAACATTGTTTTTTATATATTAAGAATTTATTTTCTGAAATTTTTTTAAATAAATAAATATTCTGTGATCTTGCGTTTGTTAGTAGCATTTTGTTAAAAATTAAAATTATGATAAATACCAAAGTTAACTATTACAAAATTTTTTTTTTGAATCGTCGAAAAAAAATATTTACCGTAAAGATATCGATTTGTGAATTTTTCTAATAGTAACTAATACTATTTTCTTTTGTTTAATAAACAAATATTTTTAAAAAAGCAGCTAGCTAGTCTTTAGACGGTCTTGCCGGGTTGAGCGGAAAAAAATCTGGCCGTTTGTTGCCACTACGTGAGATTATCGTATGCCAATTATAGTGATTACTTTCGTGTGTGTTTGCTGCCAAGGCATATTGTGAGGTGACAAATAATAATGTTATGGATATCTTGTAAGACTTGACTAAATTTTTATAAACAACATGGAAAGTTTAGTGGTTTTTAAGAAAATAGATACATTAGCAGCATTATCAGATGAACAACTGGTTGAGGATATTGATTAGATGGAAACTGATATTGAATTTAGCAGTCATGAAAACGACTATTGCTATGTTAGGGACAACATCGAATCTGGTAGCCCAGATCATTCCGAATCCATTCAAGAATACATAAACAGTGGTATGAAAGGGCATACATCAATTTGTCTGATAACAAAAGTAAGGGCAAAAAGTGTTTATGTTGCAATGAATATGGTCACATAGCAAGAGAGTGTCCACTTAAAAAATAAGATGCTGGCTTAAAAGAAAGTAACACGCGTAACAAAACATCTGATCACATATCGACGTGCAAAGCGGTTCGCGTCCAAAATGAAAATTACGTTGCTTTGTTAGACATCGGAAGCAAATATAACATTATGAGTCACAGGTCATTTAAAACTGAACAACTTAAGTTTAAGCCCAGTTAACGTTTTGCTCGTCGGCTTCGGTTCCCAAAACAAAGTTAAGCCTTTCGGTTCGTTCGTCGAATAGTTGAATGTGGACAATCAGCAATTTAAAGTCAATTTCTTAGTTGTCTCCGATAAATTTTTAGATGTTGAAATTGTCTTAGGGAAGGATTTTTGCAAAGACGCTGAAACTAAAATAAATTGCGAAGGCATTACTATTAAAGAAACTAAAAACAATAATGACATTGAAATAAAAATTAACTCAATAATGAAAATAGACGTGAATAATAATTAGGACGATGTTCCAATCGAAATAAATCCAGATGCAAGCAACAATGCCAAACGTTAAGTAAATAAACTCGTTAATAACTATAAGCCGGGAAATGCCAAATCAACTAACGTGAAAATGCAGATCGTACTAAAAGATGAAACTCCGATATATCCGCGACCTCGCCGGCTTGCATATTCCGAACGTTGCATCATTAACGATCAAGTAGACCAGTGGCTGAAAGACGAAATAGTGAAACAATCCGGATCAGAGTACACTAGCCCTGTGATACTTGTAAAGAAAAGGGACTCTGCGTATATTACAGGAAAATTAATAAAGTAATAAAGAGAGATCATTTACATCTGCCATTGATTGAAGATTAGTTGGACCGACTTGTTGATGAGAAAATATATAGCACGATCGATTTGAAGAATGGATTTTTCCACGTTGACGTCGAGAAGGAAAGCCGAAAGTTTACATCATTTGTTACGCACAACGCAGTATGAATTCTGCAAGGTACCCTTTTGCTTAACCAAATTGCCTGGAGTATTTCAGAGACACGTGAATGCCATATTTAGAGAGACGACACGCAGAGGCATTGTCATGCCATACGTTGACGACATCATTATACCTGCCAGATCAGAGGACGAAGCCGTGTCTAACCTCAAAGAAGTCATTAAACAATGTGAAAACTATGGACTCGTACTTAATCTCAAGAAGTGTCGTTTTCTAATGTCAAAGATTGAGTTTATGGGACACGTGGTCGAAAATCAAAAAATACGCATCTCTGAGACGAAGACTAAAGCGGTTACCAATTTCCCTGTTCCTAAAAACCAAAAACAACTACAAAGTTTTTTAGGTTTATATTAAACATTATAGCTTAGCCTTTGACTGACCTGATGAAGCAAGATACCAGGTTTAGATGCTGAAGAAACTGATCACGGAAAAGCCGATGTTGAAGATCTTCCACCCACAGCACTAGACGGCACTGCACTCAGGCGCTTCTATTGAATTGAATTGAATATTCTATTGAAATCACCCGACGATGGACTAATACATCCAGTGTACTACATGAGCAAAAAGACTACAGACACTGAGAGAAAGTTTTCTAGCTACGAACTGAAAATCCTTGCGGTAGTGGAGGCACTACACAAGTTTCAAATATATCTCTTGGGCTTACACTTTAAGCTCGTAAGCGACGATCGATAAGAAAGACGTCTGCACTAAAGTTGCCCGATGGATTCTTTTACTACAAGATTTTGATTTCTATGTCGAACACAGAGCTGGAACACGCATACGCCATACCGATGCAGAAATCCAGTCATGATGGTCTCAAACGATAGTATGCATAGTAAACTTAAGTATCTTCAAGTTTAACACGATGAGTTAAAAGCAATAATAGACATTCTATCTGAGAAAACTGAGCACAACAACTATTTCATGAAGTCCGGACTTCTACACAAATTAATTGATGACGACGAACTTATTGTAGTATCATTAGCTTTACAACGCGAAATTATCAAGTACGCTCACGAGAAAGGTCATTTTTTCGTAAAGAAAACTAAGGAAATCATTGGTAAGGAGTATTACATCCCAAAGCTCGACGACACGATCCAACGACAAATTCGGTGCTGCATACCATGCATAGTATCTAACCGCAAGCTTGGTAAGAAGGAAGGAGAGTTGCGTCCATTATTAAAAGAAGAGGAGCCATTGCAAACCTTACATATCGACTTCTTAGGCCCTCTTAAATCGACACACAGACAGTACAAGCACATCCTTGCCGTTATCGATTAACTAAGCTTAACTTTTGGAAATCCAATACAAATAATCTCCGACAAAGGTTCCGCTTTTACATCTGACGAATTTCAACAGTACTGTAAAAAACAGAGCATAAGACACTGCTGTAACAACGGGCTTGCCACAAGCGAATGGACAAGTCAAAAGACTCGACTCAATCATCATATCCGTATTGTCCAAACTTTCCATAGATGACCCTAGTAAATACTACCAGTTTGTTGCACAGAAGCACTAAAATTACCCAATTTAAATTACTTGTTGGTATAAAAATGCGAACGAAAGATGATATTCAAATCCGCCAGCTTATTTACGAAGAAATGATTCAGACTTTCAACGACAACAGAGATGAACTACGCAAAAACACCAAGCAACAGATCCTGAAATTACAAGAAGAAAACAAGAAGTCATACAATTTGAGACGTAGACCTGCATCAGAGTACAAAGTGAGCGATCTAGTCGCAATCAAGCGTACACAGCTGGGTGGTGGTCTAAAACTGAAGCCCAAGTATTTAGGACCGTATCGTATAGCCATGGCTAAGGCAAAAGATATCTATGATGTTGTAAAAGATGCTTATTTCAGCGACGGTCCCAGGTCCACATCCACCTGTGCCGAATATATGAAGCCATGGGTTCCAAACGACGATGAAGACGACGATGCATTCGAGACGAATGCATAGAAGGATGGCCGAGTTGTGGGAATGGGTCTGGCAACGCCGCTCAGCCCTCCCACCAAACTGGGCTGAGCGACGAGAACAGCTGAGCAT
Source organism: Drosophila testacea (assembly GCA_035043265.1). Taxonomy (NCBI): domain Eukaryota; kingdom Metazoa; phylum Arthropoda; class Insecta; order Diptera; family Drosophilidae; genus Drosophila; species Drosophila testacea. Next base: position 28,152 of record JAWNND010000490.1, read on the forward strand.
TGTGGTGAATAGAGGAGTTCTGATCGAGAGTCTGCTGCGAATGGACCGCTTTGTGAAGTACTCGGAAGACGTTGCTAAAAGACGCTCGCATAAAAGAAGAATTACAAATTATCAAAAACTTATCATTTCCAAACTTAAAACTATTATATACAAACATATCACAATAAAATAAAACAATAAACGTGTATTCCACATGTGTACTTACTTTCCAGTTGCAACAAACACGTGTTTGTCATGGAGGACGCAGAGTTTCCAAATTAAGACTGCCTGCCAAAAGAGGATAAAACCAACTTAAAATTGATAGTATAGTAAAATATAATGTATTATATGTATTCTTTGCAACTTTGTTATAATTATTTTTATTTGTTTTTAATTCAATAAAGAGAATACAAACACGTAATCGTCTGAAAATTATTTTTAATATTGGCAGAGACTCGTTTACCGTAATAAACTAGCATCGTGAAAATATCATAATCTCATAAGTCTCACAAACGATACTTTGGCGAGCTCTCGCATACGAGCGTTAAGTTGCTGCAAACTGAGCAACAGTTGATTAACTTTCTTACCGCTTCGGAAGCTAAAAAAGGAAGTTTTGTCCGTTTAAAGTCCGCATATCTATTGTTTACGATATCGTTTACGAAGTTTTGGCTCACTGGGTATTATTATGTTGTGGGAAAATAAACTGCGACCTATTAGATCTATTGTATCGCCTTCTGAGTTTAAAGCTCTCCCGGCAACCCTATTTCTTGAATAAATTCAAGAATTTTTGTTGGGTTGAGGGCTGAAATGTCTTTTTGCTGAATGATATGGCTACCTAGTATCCTACATCTATATTTGTTTATTTATTTATTATACCCTTGCAGAGGGTATTATATTTTTGTCACGAAATGTGTAACGTATTGAAGGAAGCCTCACATACCCCATAAAGTATATATATTCTTGATCAGGGCGACGAGCTGAGTCGATATAGCCATGTCCGTCTGTCCGTCTGTTTCTATGCAAACTAGTCTCTCAGTTTTGAAGCTATCGTACAGGTCCGTCTTTTTCTGCACACAGTACATATGTCGAAACCGGCCGGATCGGATAACTATACCATATAGCTGCCATAGGAACGATCGTTTCGAAAACAACATTTAGTATGAAAAACTCTTTTGTTTCTCAAGATATCTCAACAAAATATACACATTGTGTGTGTGAATAAGTTTTAAACAGGTCGACCAAATTTGGTGTAAATCGGACTACTATACATTATAAATAATAAACATTAAAACTTAAAAATGCTTTAAAGTAAAAAAATAGAAAAAAAGAAAAAAATATAGCGCAAACTCACTTTGGCGCGCCAAAGTTTGGATACCCTTGCAGTGCCCCGTGTCAGCCGCCAGATTTATAAAAATTTGTTGTACATACTAAATGTTGGTTTCGAACCGATCGCTCCTGTGGCAGCTGTATGATATAGTAGTCCGATTTACATCAAATTTGGTAGGGATGTATAAAACTAAACCAAAGATTGGTTGAGATATCTTGAGAAACAAAAAAGTTTTTCATACTAAATGTTTATTTCCAACCGATCGTTCCTATGGCAGCCATATGATATAGTTATCCGATCCGGCCGGTTTCGACATATGTACTGCGTGCAGCAGAAAGACGGACCTGTACCAATTTTCATCAAGAAAGCTTCAAAACTGAGAGACTAGCTTGTATAGAAACAGACGGACAGACAGACGGACATGGCTATATCGACTCAGCTCGTCGTCCTGATCAAGAATATATATACTTTATGGGGTCTGTGAGGCTTCCTTCAATGCGTTACACATTTCGTGACAAATTATATTACCCTCTGCAAGGGTATAAAAAAGTAATGTTACTGGTGTAAAAAGTGTGTTAAAATTGTTATGGTTAGTCAAGATATAAAATGAGTTGATATAGCTATGTCCATCTGTGTGGCTGTTTCTATGCAAAGTAGTCTCTCTTTTTACAGGTCCGTCTTTTTGCTGTACACATATGTCGGAGCCGGTCAGGTCGCATCACAATAGCATATAAATACATAGTTGCCACAGGAAAAATGGGTTAGAAATCCAATCCACATTTAATATGAAAACTTTTTTGTGTCATAAGATATCTAAGCCAGACGACCACAGATTGTATGTTTGGTGCAGTTTCATACATCCTGCCCAAATTTGGATAAAATCGGGTTACAAAATCATAAACCATACCCTTGCAGACACCTGCACTCAAATTTTGACATATACATATATACTCAAAGGCGAAAGCAGCTTTCTAATAAGGGGGGAGGAGCCAAAATTTGTTTTTCATGTTTTTTTTAAGTTGTATTTTGTTATATTAATTACTTAAGGATCTCTTGCATAAAATTAGAGAAGAAGCTTCCTGGGATTTGTTGAAAATTCTTTTAGAATCGCAAAATACAACTGTCTGCGGATTTTATTTTATAAAATGTATATATCAAATTCCAAATTACTTAATTTGAGTATTAAAATAAACTTTCGAATGGCATAGAATATTGTTTCATTACAGTTACTTTTTGCGAAATAATTATTCAAAATGTGTTGTAGCGTATGCTACACAAAATGGGAGCTACTTTTAAATTTTAAAATTCATTTGTGGTTTTTAACAAATTATGCATAATAAAGCACACAAAACCCTATATCTAAAAAAGAGGTGAGAATACTAGAATGCAAAAAAGCTTATTTTAAGTCAAAAAAGCTTATGGTTTTTTATTAAACGCCATAGAGTCGTTTGATATGTTGTACACAACACTTTTATACCCTGTGAAGTATATTAAGTTTGTAAAAAAAAGTGTGTTACAGGCAGAAGGAGGCGTTGCAGACAATATAAAGTATAAATTTTCTTGATCAGCATCAGAAGCCGAGTCGATATAGTCATGTCCGTCTGTCTGTCCGTATGAACGAAAGGATCTCAGAGATGGTAAGACCTAGGAACTTCAATTTGTAATTAGCTTCAGTTCAATTTCAGCAATAAAACTTATAAGTCCGGTAAACGGAAAAGTGTTTGTGTTTGAATTTACTCCAGGATAAGACCCTTCCTGTAAACTGGCGCCCAAACGTGATAAAGAATCCTTAAAAAAATAAAAATAAAGAAAATATTCCAGAAGGCTCAACAACCTCTGCTAAAAGCAACAACTAACAAGCCCAAAAGCCTCTGTTAGAGTAAACAACAAATAACAAGCTCAACAGCCTCTGTTATAAAAAACTGCTACAACAGTAACCAGCAATATCAACAACACCTACCAGCAACCCGGAGAACCTCAACAACCCGGAGCAGAATCCCAACAAAGCGGAATACAAGCAACCTGGAGCAGCAAGCTGACACCACAACTCCACGATTTATATTTTAAATCAAGAAAATCATGTAAGTGGAATGTTCATAAGCAACAACTAAAATAAACAAAGTAACGTAAAAAGTTTAAATAAAAATTTAAATTGAAATAAAATATTTTTGTGAAAAGAATAAAAACTAAAACAAACAATTTTTTTAACTAAAATTTGATACTCAACGTAAATAAACCATTTATTGTTCCAACGTTTTAAGTGTGTAAAGATTTATGAGTGATAGTGACTTAGAGGAGTTACTACAAAAGTTCCAAAAACTTGAAGGACCTGATTTACAAGTAGAACAGGGTAGGAGTGAGCAGAACCAAACAAACATGTCTGCGATAACCCCAGAGCAGCTTAAGGCCATAGTAGAAGGCACTGTGTCAAGCGCATTGGCAATACAAGAAAGAAAATTTGAGGAAAAGATACAGGATATCAGGCAGAATTTAAGTAAGACGAATATCAGTACCCCTGAAGTAGTAACTTATAACGATGCTGAAATAAGGCTAACCAGCATCAGCTGCAATGAAACATTAGACATTATCAAGTCCCTCCCAGACTTTGAGGGTAAGCACGAGACATATGTCTCGTGGAGAAAAGCAGCGCATATCGCGTATAAGGTGTTTGAGAAGTATGATGGTACCTCAAAACACTATCAGGCCTTGGGGATACTTAGAAATAAAATCAAGGGTCCAGCAGACATGACTCTCTCATCCTTCGATACGCCTCTCAATTTTAAGGCCATAATAAACCGGCTTGACTTTACTTACGCTGACAAGCGTCCCATCTACCTAATCGAACAAGAGATGTCAACTCTCCGTTAGGGTATTATGACGCTACACCAGTATTATGACGAAGTAGAGAAAAAGTTGACTCTTCTAATTAACAAGACAATAATGACTTACGACACGACAGTGGCCGCGTCACTAAATGAAAAGTACAGGGCGGACGCTCTACGAGTTTTCATTTCAGGGATTAGAAAGTCGTTAAGCGACGTTCTTTTCTCAGCGAGACCGTCAGATCTTCCAACCGCTCTGGCATTGGCACAAGAGGTTGAATCCAACCATGAAAGATTTGTGTTTGCCAGCAATTTCGCCCGAAGTGTCGAAGACAGAGCACAAAAAAACGAACAAAGACAACAAGTTAAGGACAGAAATTCAACGCCCGAAAATAGACACACCCAGGGAGGCAAAAATGCGTATTTTGCTAGAAAGCAAGCGGTACCTCCTTTACCACTTACAATAACTTTGGACAGGCGAACAAACGACCAAACAGTGGAACCGCAAGATTCACTGGACCCAAACAACAGAGATTCAATCATTTGGCTGTGGACGAAGACACAACTAACAAAGAAGACGAGTACGGTGAAGTACCCGAACGAGAAACAGAAGACATAGACGACGAAACCACCGACTACGACGAGATAAACTTTTTAGGCACAACTCCCTGCTGCCGTTCATTGAAAGAACAATAGCAGGGAGAACAGTAAAATTGTTAATCGACACAGGGGCCTCCAAAAATTACATTAAACCATTAAAGGAACTGAAAAGCGTGGTCCCCGTTTGTCAGTCGTTCCAAGTAAAATCAATTCATGGCAATAATGCCATAAACAAAAAGTGCATTATGCACCTCTTCAACACGAACGCGACATTTTTTATTCTTCCAAACTTAACAACATTCGACGGAATAATCGGACTGGACCTACTTAAACAGACTGACGGCGAACTAAACGTTAAAAATAAACTACTTACAACAAACAGCGGTACGGAACAGATTAAATTCCTAAAATGTTCAAGTGTAAATTTCACAAAGGTAGAAGAGATAGAGGTTCCTCAAGAGATAACAACAAAATTTCGGGTTATGCTAAGAGACCGAATGGGTGTCTTTGCAGAACCAAATGAAGCATTGCCATATAATACCAATATAATCGGCACTATTCGGACAATAAACGAGGACCCAATATATTTCAAATTATACCCGTATCCGATGGGTGTCTCCGATTTTGTAAATGCGGAAACACAGGCCATGCTAAAGGATGGTATAATCAGACCATCCCGGTCCCCCTACAACAACCCTGTTTGGGCAGTAGCTAAAAAAGGGAACCGATGAGCAGGGAAATAGGAAAAAACTTCTAGTAATAGACTTCAGGAAACTAAATATGAAAACAATCGACGACAAATACCCTATTCCCAATATAGTCTCCATACTATCAAACTTGGGAAAGTCTAAATTCTTAAATTCGACCTTAAGTCTGGTTTTCACCAGATCCTTCTTGCAGAGAAAGATAGAGAAAAAACGGCTTTCTCTGTAGGGAACGGAAATTATGAATTTTGCAGACTTCCGTTTGGTTTGAAAAATGCCCCTAGTATTTTCCAAAGAGCTATTGATGATGTGCTCAGGGAACAAATTGGAAAGTCATGCTACGTTTATGTGGATGATGTTATCATCTTCTCAGAAAGCATGGAAGACCATGTAAGACACATCGCATGGGTATTGGAAAAGCTCTATGATGCAAACATGAGGGTAACGCGGGAAAAATCAAATTTTTTCAAGGAAAAAGTAGAGTATCTTGGATTTGTAGTCTCCCGAGGAGGTATTACAACAAATCCCAGTAAAGTCGAAGCTATTCATAAATTCGAGCAACCAACTACACTGTTCCAGGTACGATCATTTTTGGGTCTAGCAAGATTTACAGATGCTTTATCAAAGATTTTGCATCTATCGCAAAACCAATAACCGAAATACTGAAAGGTGACAATGGCAAAGTCAGCGCTAACCAATCAAAGAAAATACCCGTGAACCTTAATGACAAACAACTTCAGACATTTGAGAAACTAAAAAATGTTTTAGTTTCTGAAGATGTAATGTTACTTTACCCGGACTATCAAAAGCCATTTGACCTGACTACAGATGCCTCATCTGTCGGTCTGGGAGCGGTTTTACCTCAGGATAAAAAACCGATTACCATGATCTCTAGGACTCTAAGGGATAAAGAGCTCAATTTTGCCACCAACGAACGTGAGTTACTCGCCATAGTGTGGGCTTTGAAAACCCTAAGAAATTATTTGTATGGCGTAAAAAATCTCAATATTTACACAGATCACCAACCGCTTACATGCGCAGACATGCTCAGACAAAAATCCAAACGCTAAAATAAAGAGATGGAAATCCTTTATAGACGAGCATAACGCACAAATTTTCTATAAACCGGGAAAGGAAAATTTTGTTGCTGATGCCTATCGCGACAAATTTTTCATGCCATAGAGGAAGATACCTCATCCGATTTGGCCACAATACATAGCGAACTGTCATTAACATACACTATTGAGTCTACGGACAAGCCGGTGAATTGTTTCCGAAATCAAATTATCATTGAAGAAAACGCGGTTTCTTTCTACCAGAACAATCATTATGTTTGGTTTATTGGGATACGTATTTGACACAGTACAAAAAAGATGTAGTAAACGCAATTGTATGCGATTTACCCATTTTAGCATTTATCCAGAATAAGTTAGTCGAGACCTTTCCAACAACTAAGTTTTGGCGTTCACAAAAGATGGTTATTGACATCGTAGACCTTAACGAATAAAAAGAAATAGTAATTGCCGAACATAATAGAGCGCATAGGGCAGCTCAAGAAAATAGTAAGCAAATCCTTCAAGACTACTATTTTCCGAAAATGACTCGTTTAGTGAATGAAGTAGTTGCAAACTGTAAAGTCTGCAATAGGGCTAAGTACGATCGACACCCCCAAAAACACGTCATTGGTGAAACGCCCATTCCCTCTCAAGTAGGTGACATACTCCATATTGACATCTTTTCAACGGATAAAAAATATTTTCTAATTTGCATCGACAAATTCTCAAAATTCGCAATTGTTCAACCTATATCTTCCAGAACTATAACAGACATTCAATCACCAATTTTACAACTTATGAATTTTTATCCTCGTGCTAGAACTGTGTATTGCGACAACGAACCATCCTTGAATTCAGGGACTATAAAAAACCTCTTGAATAACCGCTTCAACGTACAAATTATAAACTCTCCACCACTTCACAGCACGTCAAATGGGCAAGTTGAGAGATTCCATAGTACGCTCGCAGAAATCGCCAGGTGCCTAAAATTAGAAAAACACTTAAGCGACACAGTCGAATTGATACTACAATCCACAATAGGGTATAACAGAACCATACATTCTGTCACGAATAAGAAACCTATTGACATAGTACATTCGTCCATACCCCAATTTGAAGCCGAAATAAGATACAAAATTGGTAAAGCACAGGAATTTCAGAATCAAAGACTCAACGAAAAGAGACAGAATAGAACTTTTCGAGTTGGCGATAAGGTACTAGTAAAGTCAAACAAAAGGTTAGGCAACAAGCTAACGCCCCTATACGAAGAAGAAACTGTTGAAGCCGATTTGGGGACAACGGTTCTAATAAAGGGGAGGGAGGTCCACAAGGACAATTTAAGATAGATTTAAAAACATTAAGTTAGAAATAATCACTTTATATTCACATTTCAGGTTTTGGGTTATACTATTTTTTATCACAGCAACGACAGCCAAACTGACGGACTACAGCTCTTCAAACTACATTCCAATCATAGACGGAGACGTGACTATATGTAGCCAATTCCAATACTTAAAACACTCAACAAACTTAACAAGATATTCTGAAATAGCAGACGAGACAGAAAAACTAAAGAAACACTTCCCTCAAAGCCACATGAAACAGATACTGAACTCGGACATTCGACATGTACGAGCTCTTTTAGCTACAATAGAAATTCATCACCGTCATTCCAGAAGTATTAATTTAATAGGTACTGCCTTGAAAGTAGTAGCAGGTACGCCGGATTTCGACGATTTCGAAAGTATAAAGCTCACAGAAAAGCAACTCATAGACTCAGGAAATAGGCAAATTATTAAAAACTCAAAAACTCAGCAACAAATAAATAGCCTAACTGACAGTGTAAACATTTTAATTAAAAACGCACAGAAAAAACAAGTAAATACAGAACACCTATACGAAACATTACTCTCAAGGAATAGAATAATAATAGCCGAACTGGAAGCACTTATGTTGTCAGTCACACTCTCAAAAATTGGAATAATAAAACCCGCGATTTTAGATTCAGACGACTTAAAAGATATTATCAATGAACATTCCACAAATATAAATATTACTGTAACAGATTCAATGCAAGTTGCACAGATTAAAGTTTTATTGAATAATCATTTTTTACATTTTATTATAAAATATCCAAAACCTAGTTTAGAGTGTAATAAAATTATTATTTATCATGTCCAGCACAATGGCACTATCCTGAACTTCGCCGGAAATGATATCGTAGCTGACTACAGCAATCAAGTAATACCAATCGGGAACTGCACCTCAACACTTTCCACCACGTTCTGCAGAAAACTGTCTTACACTACTTGCGCACAACAACTTCATTCGGGAGTCACCGCACACTGCACCACTCGCCCCAGCCACCTTGAAGCGTTGATAGTCATCGACGAAGGCGTCATAATTATCAATGAGAACACAGCTACGGTCAACGAACAAACAGTTACTGGAACATTTCTCATTACCTTCGACAAAGAGGTTAAAGTAAATGGCACATTATTCCGGAACTGGAAGAACTTCGTGAAAAAATCCTCCGGCCCAGCATCATCTGAGCTCCTCAATATAACCGGCCATCGGGAAATACTAAGCCTGACATACCTACAGAAGCTTAGTGTGGAAAACTTACGCTATATTGCCCAGATGGAAGAGGGACTTAAACAGCGACCTATAATATCTGGACTGGCCGCAATTGCCTTCTTGGTCTTCTGCTACGCAACACTTCAACTGTTCAAAAAGCATCATAAGGGTCGACGTCAACATGACCTTCAGTCCGTGATCGATGGTTTTAGAAAGACCGAGGACGCCCTTAACTTAAGTGAGGGAGGAGTTAACACGAGTTGCCAAACAGTTGACTCAGGTTGCCTAACAACATGTCATTGACCAGATCGGTCAGCGTCCGCAGCTTGTGCAACGTGAGCTGCAGCAGGTCAGCGTCCGCAGCTTGGGCAATGCCCCGTCTTCTGCGGAACTTCAGCGACCACCGTGGGATCGCTGAATCAGCATATTTAGGGTACTAGGGCTAGCTTACATTCTAAGTTCAATTTGTAATTAGCTTCAGTTCAATTTCAGCAATAAAACTTATAAGTTCGGCAAACGGAAAAGTGTTTGTGTTTGAAATTACTCCAGGATAAGACCCTTCCTGTAAACTTACATATACATTCAAGTGCGCGCTGTGTTTGAGTGAGTTTTCGCCCTCTCTCCCTCTCTCTTTCGAGTTATCTCTGTTTGGATGTTCATACATGCATATTCATATTATACAAGAAGTAGGATGGTGTAGGTGATACAAGTGCCGAGTAGGCAGACAGGAGATGGTGGTTCGAATCCCAGTAATGGCGCGCTTTGCACTTAAAAATTGTTTTTTTATGTTTTTATTTAGTTAGTTTGAAATGTTTTCCACTAAAATTAAGGAGTCATATTAGCTTAAAGTGAATTTTGATTAGATTTCTGTGAAATAATCCTTATATCCCATACTCTACATTTCAAAAGTCCATTTTAACCTAAATAGGCAAAAACAAAATTGATTTGCTCATCCAAATAAATTAATTTATGTGTAAATTGCTTATATGAACATTAACTATTAAATCACTCAGGACCTTAAGAGTTTCAGAGGCTGTTACTCTATCCAGTGGGCTGCAATAAAGCCTTTTTCTTTTAGACTAACATATATTTTCTACACAGACGGACAAAATTACAGAAATTTCAATGAAATTTAATTCAATTTGTGCTCAATGAGGCAAAAGTCTAAAACAAACTTATCAGTGCAAGATATAGATGAGCGTACCTGTCAAGTTTGGGGTCTCTATTTCTTATAGTCTCTGAGATCTTGGAACTCAAAAATGGGACAGACGGACATGGCTATATTGACTCGGCTGTTGACGCTGATCAAGAATATAAATACTTTATGGGGTCTGCAACGCCTTCTTCTGCGTATTACGCACATTTTTTTTTTGCGCAAACTTAATAGACCCATTTGTACTTTTTTAAAGTACTGGGTCTAAAAATGCAGTAAGCTACAGTGGAGCAAGCTCGACAGTAGGACACCCTGTACTTTTTATGTGCAAAGCGTTCAGTATAGATTGTTTTTCAATGTTGCGTACCATTCAATAGATGGCGCCACTACGAAGATAAGTTGATAAACACAAAGGTCGCTAGCATCTCTTCTTCTTCCTTTTGCCCGTAACATTGTTAGTTGAATAACTTCCGCTCTTATTATCTGATTTAAATGAAATTTACGGGACAGGTTTGGACTATAGTGTAGCATTAAAGGGGCTCTTGTAGTTTGACTTCGAAATTTTTAATTTAAATTTCCGGTGCCAGAGGGGGGCGTACATAACACGTCGAAATAAGACGAAAAAATTATATTCAATTTTTTGATTTTCCGCTCGGTTCTCGAGACATTGAGATCGATAAGTTGACCGATTCTATACAAAAGGCTCAGCATGCCAGCCGCTTTTTGCACTGTGTTAGAGCGAGACACCGATAGTATTTCATTCAGCAGTGCTGTATAGTGTCCGTTTCAACTTAATCGCTTGGCGCGGATATTCAAACCATTTTATTTTATTACATGTCTTGCTAATTTATATATTGAAATCTAATAAATTTACTGTTGTTACTATTGTTATTATCATTTTTTTATCCCACATGAGACATAAGTATATGACAGGGTGTGCCAAAGGCAATCATTTTTTACAATAAGGCATTTTGTTCCTTACTGTGAAATAGGCGCCGCAGGCAAAATTTTTATTTTCAAAAAATCTCGCTGTATAACGGCTGGCACGCTGAGATATTTGTATAGAATCGGTCAACTTATCGGTCTCAATATCTCGAGAACCGAGCGGATAATCGAAAAATTGTATATAATTTTTTGGTCTTATTTCGACGTGTTCTACCGGAATCCGTCGTCAGATCTTGTCGCACCCTTTATCGTAATATTCCCACTTTATGGGTTCTGACACGCCTGTTACGCACATTTTTTTTTGGATAAACATTTTAGACCCTTTTGTACTTTTTTAAAGTACAGGGTCCAAAAAGAGTGTAGAGAACTTAGAAAAAAGTTATGCTTTGTACAGCTTAGCAAGTTTAAAGGGACTCGACGCGAACAAGAAAAAGAACACGTCATATCGCAACGACAGCTTTAACAACACTCGCACCAATTTTTGTTTCGTTGCTTCAATACTCATGTATGAAAATGATATTGTACAAACGCGGTACACTAGTAGTTGCGGTAGACCGCTGCAGATCTCTAAAATGTATATCAATCAATTAAAAATCAATCTTTGTAAAAAAAACTTTTTTTTTCAACCTATCGCATATTGTGCATTAAGTTTTTTCTTATACAATACAAAAATTGTTTTCCTCGGAAAACAAAAGCCTGTTGAAAGAAAAAAATGTGCTACATTTTAATTGTGTTGTTGGACACCAAAGCACAGAAAAGTATTAAAAAATGATTATAGTTGAAAACAATGAGTATTAGATCGCGGATCGGGAGAAGAATTTCTACTTTAGTAATTATTCTCTTACTTACCTACACACAAAAGTAAAAAAACACTTACTTCAAATAAAAATAAGTAATTTTATTTACATCAAAAACAAAGTGACAAAACATAAATATTCACTCATAAACATAAATATCCACTCACGACGAGCTTGAGATGAAAACGTTAAAGTGTGAACAACAAAATATTTTAATGGACATGGTTGTAGTGTGTGGGCAATTTACTTAAGTTATGTTATTCGTAAAAGTGCTTTTCCACCCAACGAGGTAATGTGAAAGCAGCGGAATGAACTTGACTTGAATAGTATCTTAAATTTAAGGAATCTATTTCTGATTTTCCAAACTTTTTAACGGGCTCATCAAGTTGGCTGTTTGCATCCAGAACGAACCCTATAACGAACCCTATGTGCCCGCATGGATAGGATGGAACAGAAGCTACCGCGTAGGCCACTTTGGGAAAATGCACAGCACATCCTTTCATTGTTTTCTTTATATAATCCAAATCTAACCAAAAACTTCCACCTTGAGAGCATACTATTCCTTCTCCTCTTAAGGCATTTTTTAGCAATTGATAGTAGCTTTCTTGAAATAAACTGACTGCAGGACCAATCGGATCCGAGCTATCAGTTATAATAACATCAAATTCGTTTTTGTGACTTTTCATGTACTCAAGGCCATCGCCAATAGTAAGCTTAAGCTTTTTGCTATCAAAGCCACACGCCATAGCTGGTAGGTACTTTTTGGATAAATAAACAACCCGATCGTCTATTTCTACTTGGTGCACTTCTTTGACGAGTGGATGTTTAACAACTTCGCGGGCAACACCTCCATCACCGCCACCAACAATTAGCACTTTCTGTGAATTAGGATGGCAACATTGTGGCAAAAATGATATCATTTCCTGGTACGAGAATTCCTGGACGTGCATTGAATTATTCCATCCAAAATTAGACACCTCCCATATGTTTCACTGTAAACAGAAAAATTAATTTAACAATTCTGACAAAAATTTATTTTTTTTCTTAAACCTTGAATCTTTTTCAATTTTATGGTAAGCTTTAGTAAAAAAAAAATTATTTTTTGAATATGATTTTTTTTTTGAAAAATAGTCTATAAAAATGCAATAAGCTACAGTGGAGCAAGCTCGACAGTAGGAGACCCAGTACTTTTTGAGAGCAAAGCGGTCACTATAGATTGTTCTTCAATGTTCCCTACCATTCAATAGATGGCGCCACTAAAATGAACACAGGGGTCGCTAGCGTCTCTTCTTCTTCCTTTTGCCCGTAACATTGTTAATTGAATAACTTCCGCGTTTATCATCCGATTGGAGTGAAAGGACAGGTTTAGACCATAGTGTGTATTATATGTAACAAAAATAAAGACGCTAGCATTAAAGGTGCTCTTGTAATTCGACTTAGAAATTTTGTTTTTCAATTTTCAGGGGCGGAGGTGGGCGTGGTAAAAATATAAAACAAACTTGATCAATGGGAGTTATAGATGAACCTACATGCCAAATTTGGTGTTTCTAGCTCTTATATTCTCTGAGATCTAGGCGACACAAAAAGGAACAGACAGACAGACGGACAGACAGACAAACGGACATGGCTATATCGACTCGGCTGTTGATGCTGGTCAAGAATATATATACTTTATGGGATCTGCCACGCCTCCTTCTACCTGTTACGCACATTTTTTTTTTGACAAACTTAATAGACCCATTTGTACTTTTTCAAAGTACTGGGTCTAAAAAGTACGTTTTTTTGACTTTATGTGGACACTTCGTTGTGAAAGCCAAGCCCGTCCGCGATCATTCTTTTTTAAAAAAATACTATAAACCTACCTGAACATGTCAGCTGAATATTTTACTTTGATTATTTATATTAAAGAAACCTGTGCTTGCAGCACCTTGTTTGACCACTCATTTTAATACTGTGCTTACACTGGGCCGCATCATTGGATTTTTCCGTTAAATGGAACATGCGGCAATGATGCCCATAAGAACCCTGTGGATAGAAGAAGACAATGATGCGGCCGCATCTTAAATCGATAATCAATGGTAATATAGTTAAACCGCGGAAATAATAATTACAAATAGAAACACAAAAGACAAAATTCAAAGTCTAATAAGCATTTTTGAAAGTGCACTGCAATTAACAATTGCATCATATACAACATTTGCCAGTTAAGAACTCATAATTGTCTCTATTTCAATAAATAAATCTGACATTGGCAGGCCAACAGCTGACAAATGATGCGAAAAAAGATGCGGCTCCAGTGTAAACGACGCGCAGCCTTTTTCCGCACCTTCGACAATGATGCAGCAGTGTAAAAACAGTATAAAGGTCAAGTTGTTTACTGTTACATTATTCTTAGACTTTAAGAATCTATCTATTAGTTCAAGAGATATGACTTTCTAAGCACAATAATTTATTATAATTCAAATTCTAAAAGTAAAAATATAGCGCAAGCTAACTTTGGCGCGCCAAAGTTTGGATACCCTTGTAGTGCCCTGTGTAAGACGTTAGATTTTTTACAAAATTTGTTGATTTTGAGCCGATCGAATCTATGGCAGCTATATGATATAGTAGTCCGATTTACACTAAATTTGGTCAGCGTGTTTAGAACTTAGTCAAACACACAATGTGTATATTTGGTTGAGATATTTTGAGAAACAAAAAAGTTTTTCATACTAAATGTTGTTTTCGAACCGATCGTTCCTATGGCAGCTATATGATATAGTAGTCCGATTTACACCAAATTTGGTCAGCTTGTTTAAAACTTAATCAAACACACAATGTGTATATTTGATTGAAATATCTTGAGAAACAAAAAAGTTTTTGATACTAAATGTTTATTTCCAACCGATCGTTCCTATGGCAGCCATATGATATAGTTATCCGATCCGGCCGGTTTCGACATATGTACTGCGTGCAGCAGAAAGACGGACCTGTACCAATTTTCATCAAGAAAGCTTCAAAACTGAGAGACTAGCTTGTATAGAAACAGACGGACAGACAGACAGACATGGCATCAAGAATATATATACTTTATGGGGTCTGTGAGGCTTCCTTCAATGCGTTACACATTTCGTGAAAAATTATATTACCCTCTGCAAGGGTATAAAAAAGTAATGTTACTGCTGTAAAAAGTGTGTTAAAATTGTTATGGTTAGTTAAGATATAAAATGAGTTGATATAGCTACGTCCATCTGTCTGGCTGTTTCTATGCAAAGTAGTCTCTCTTTTTACAGGTCCGTCTTTTTGCTGTACACATACATATGTCGGAACCGGTCAGGTCGCATCACAATAGCATATAAATACATAGTTGCCACAGGAAAAATGGGTTAGAAATCCACATTTAATATAAAAACTTTTTTGTGTCATAAGATATCTAAGCCAGACGACCACAGATTGTATGTTTGGTGCAGTTTCATACATCCTGCCCAAATTTGGATAAAATCGGGTTACAAAATCATAAACCATACCCTTGCAGACACCTGCACTCAAATTTTGACATATATATATATATATCTCTTGCATAAAATTAAAGAAGAAGCTTTCTGGGATTTGTTAAAAATTCTTTTAGAATCGCAAAATACAACTGTCTGCGGATTTTATTTTATAAAATGTATATATCAAATTCCAAATTACTTAATTTGAGTATTAAAATAAACTTTCGAATGGCATAGAATATTGTTTCATTAAAGTTACTTTTTGCGAAATAATTATTCAAAATGTGTTGTAGAGTATGCTACACAAAATGGGAGCTACTTTTAAATTTTAAAATTCATTTGTGGTTTTTAACAAATTATGCATAATAAAGCACACAAAACCCTATATCTAAAAAAAGGTGAGAATACTAGAATGCAAAAAAAGCTTATGGTTTTTTATTAAACGCCATAGAGTCGTTCGATATGTTGTACTCAACACTTTTATACCCTGTGGGGTATATTCAGTTTGTAAAAAAAAAGTGTGTTACAGGCAGAAGGAGGCGTTGCAGGCAATATAAAGTATATATATTCTTGATCAGCATCAGAAGCCGAGTCAATATAGTCATGTCCGTCTGTCTGTCGGTATGAACGAAAGGATCTCAGAGATGGTAAGACCTAGGAACACCAAATTTGGTATGAAGACTTCTTATATTTGCACGCAGATCATGTTTATTTCAAATTTTGGATGCCACGCCCCCTTCGCCCACAAATAAAAAAACGATTTAACTAAAGCCATGTTACAGCTACAGAATTGAGACTTGGCACGTGTAATGGTTAGAAGAGTCCTACGCTGAAAATTTCATCAAGATCGGATATTAAACACGGCAGATAGACAGAAAATTGCAATTCATATTTAAAGTTTCCTGTGAAGAAAACACTTGCCAGTTGATCTCACATATTAAGGACCTGTGGGAAAAAACTTTTCAGTTTACACCAAACGAAAAGACAACAACAAAATACATTCGGAATAGCGAAGACAAAACAAAGCAACAAAATTGTTTTGGTTTGCAAGAAGCGAAGGTTCGGCAGAAAACGTGCAGTGAAAAATTGTTTTTGCTTTGCAGGCAACGAGAAATAGGGGAGGGTAAAGAACGCAAAATTGTTTGTGTAATTTGCAATGTGCGCCAAAAGCTTACCATTTCACACTGGCTTACACACTCCCATATGCTATGTGCAAAGCAAAAACAAATGTGCGTTGTGTGCATAGGAGCTGCGCACCCCTGGTGTAGGTGATACAAGTGCCGAGTAGGCAGACAGGAGATGGTGCTTCGAATCCCAGTAATGGCGCGCTTTGCTTATTTATTTTTTTTAATTTTTTGTATACGTTTAAAAATTGTTTTTTATGTTTTTATTTAGTTAGTTTGAAATGTTTTCCACTAAAATTAAGGAGTCATATTAGCTTAAAGTGAATTTTGATTAGATTTCTGTGAAATAATCCTTATATCCCATACTCTAAATTTCAAAAGTCCATTTTAACCAAAATAGGCAAAAACAAAATTGATTTGCTCATCCAAATAAATTAATTTATGTGAAAATTGCTTATATGAACATTAACTATTAAATCACTCAGGACCTTAAGAGTTTCAGAGGCTGTTACTCTATCCAGTGGGCTGCAATAAAGCCTTTTTCTTTTAGACTAACATATATTTTCTACACAGACGGACAAAATTACAGAAATTTCAATGAAATTTAATTCAATTTGTGCTCAATGAGGCAAAAGTCTAAAACAAACTTATCAGTGCAAGATATAGATGAGCGTACCTGTCAAGTTTGGGGTCTCTATTTCTTATAGTCTCTGAGATCTTGGAACTCAAAAATGGGACAGACGGACATGGCTATATTGACTCGGCTGTTGACGCTGATCAAGAATATAAATACTTTATGGGGTCTGCAACGCCTTCTTCTGCGTATTACGCACATTTTTTTTTTGCGCAAACTTAATAGACCCATTTGTACTTTTTTAAAGTACTGGGTCTAAAAATGCAGTAAGCTACAGTGGAGCAAGCTCGACAGTAGGACACCCTGTACTTTTTATGTGCAAAGCGTTCAGTATAGATTGTTTTTCAATGTTGCGTACCATTCAATAGATGGCGCCACTACGAAGATAAGTTGATAAACACAAAGGTCGCTAGCATCTCTTCTTCTTCCTTTTGCCCGTAACATTGTTAGTTGAATAACTTCCGCTCTTATTATCTGATTTAAATGAAATTTACGGGACAGGTTTGGACTATAGTGTAGCATTAAAGGGGCTCTTGTAGTTTGACTTCGAAATTTTTAATTTAAATTTCCGGTGGCAGAGGGGGGCGTACATAACACGTCGAAATAAGACGAAAAAATTATATTCAATTTTTTGATTTTCCGCTCGGTTCTCGAGACATTGAGATCGATAAGTTGACCGATTCTATACAAAAGGCTCAGCATGCCAGCCGCTTTTTGCACTGTGTTAGAGCGAGACACCGATAGTATTTCATTCAGCAGTGCTGTATAGTGTCCGTTTCAACTTAATCGCTTGGCGCGGATATTCAAACCATTTTATTTTATTACATGTCTTGCTAATTTATATATTGAAATCTAATAAATTTACTGTTGTTACTATTGTTATTATCATTTTTTTATCCCACATGAGACATAAGTATATGACAGGGTGTGCCAAAGGCAATCATTTTTTACAATAAGGCATTTTGTTCCTTACTGTGAAATAGGCGCCGCAGGCAAAATTTTTATTTTCAAAAAATCGCGCTGTATAACGGCTGGCACGCTGAGATATTTGTATAGAATCGGTCAACTTATCGGACTCAATATCTCGAGAACCGAGCGGATAATCGAAAAATTGTATATAATTTTTTGGTCTTATTTCGACGTGTTCTACCGGAATCCGTCGTCAGATCTTGTCGCACCCTTTATCGTAATATTCCCACTTTATGGGTTCTGACACGCCTGTTACGCACTTTTTTTTTGGACAAACATTTTAGACCCTTTTGTACTTTTTTAAAGTAAAGGGTCCAAAAAGAGTGTAGAGAACTTAGAAAAAAGTTATGCTTTGTACAGCTTAGCAAGTTTAAAGGGACTCGACGCGAACAAGAAAAAGAACACGTCATATCGCAACGACAGCTTAAACAACACTCGCACCAATTTTAGTTTCGTTGCTTTAATACTCATGTATGAAAATGATATTGTACAAACGCGGTACACTAGTAGTTGCGGTAGACCGCTGCAGATATCTAAAATGTATATCAATCAATTAAAAATCAATCTTTGTAAAAAAAACTTTTTTTCCAACCTATTGCATATTGTGCATTAAGTTTTTTCTTATACAATACAAAAATTGTTTTCCTCGGAAAATAAAAGCCTGTTGAAAGAAAAAAATATGCTACATTTTATTCTGTTGTTGGACACCAAAGCACAGAAAAGTATTAAAAAATGATTATAGTTGAAAACAATGAGTATTAGATCGCGGATCGGGAGAAGAATTTCTACTTTAGTAATTATTCTCTTACTTACCTACACACAAAAGTAAAAAAACACTTACTTCAAATAAAAATAAGTAATTTTATTTACATCAAAAATAAAGTGACAAAACATAAATATTCACTCATAAACATAAATATCCACTCACGACGAGCTTGAGATGAAAACGTTAAAGTGTGAACAACAAAATATTTTAATGGACATGGTTGTAGAGTGTGGGCAATTTACTTAAGTTATGTTATTCGTAAAAGTGCTTTTCCACCCAACGAGGTAATGTGAAAGCAGCGGAATGAACTTGACTTGAATAGTATCTTAAATTTAAGGAATCTATTTCTGATTTTCCAAACTTTTTAACGGGCTCATTAAGTTGGCTGTTTGCATCCAGAGATCCTATAACGAACCCTATGTGACCGCATGGATAGGATGGAACAGAAGCTACCGCGTAGGCCACTTTGGGAAAATGCACAGCACATCCTTTCATTGTTTTCTTTATATAATCCAAATCTAACCAAAAACTTCCACCTTGAGAGCATACTATTCCTTCTCCTCTTAAGGCATTTTTTAGCAATTGATAGTAGCTTTCTTGAAATAAACTGACTGCAGGACCAATCGGATCCGAGCTATCAGTTATAATAACATCAAATTCGTTTTTGTGACTTTTCATGTACTCAAAGCCATCGCCAATAGTAAGCTTTAGCTTTTTGCTATCGAAGCCACACGCCATAGCTGGTAGGTACTTTTTGGATAAATAAACAACCCGATCGTCTATTTCTACTTGGTGCACTTCTTTGACGAGTGGATGTTTAACAACTTCGCGGGCAACACCTCCATCACCGCCACCAACAATTAGCACTTTCTGTGGATTAGGATGGCAACATAGTGGCAAAAATGATATCATTTCCTGGTACGAGAATTCATCCCTGGACGTGCATTGAATTATTCCATCCAAAATTAGACACCTCCCATATGTTTCACTGTAAACAGAAAAAATTAATTTTTTTTTCTTAAACCTTGGATATTTTTCAATTTTATGGAAAGCTTTAGTAAAAAAAAATTATTTTTTTAATATGAAATTTTTTTGAAAAATAGTTTATAAAAAGTACGTTTTTTTACTTTCTGTGGACACTTCGTTGTAAAAGCCAAGCCCGCCCGCGATCATTCTTTTTTAAAAAAATACTATAAGCCTTCTTGAACATGTTTGCAAAGGATGGGCGTGCCCTATTTTGCGATATGCGAGATATAGCCGATCAACAACTGCTACATTATTTTTTTTAACTGTTGCCTAGTCTGGCGATTAGTCAGCTGGAAATTTTACTTTGATTATTTATATTAAAGAAACCTGTTTGACCACACATTTTAAAGGTCAATGTGTTTACTGTTACATTATTTTTAGACTTTAAGAATCTATCTATTAGTTCAAGAGATATGACTTTTTAAATGGAAAAAGTCAGATTTTCTAAAAAACAATAATTTTTTATAATTCAAATTCTTAAAATAAAAAAAAATAATGTTAATGGTGTTAAAAGTGTGTTAAAATTGTTATGGTTAGTCAAGATATAAAATGAGTTGATATAGCTATGACCATCTGTCTGGCTGTTTCTATGCAAAGTAGTCTCTCTTTTTACAGGTCCGTCTTTTTGCTGTACACATATGTCGGAACCGGTAAGGTCGCATCACAATCTATATATATAAAACTCTTTGTTCTGACTGACTGAGTCATCACGCTGTAGGCCAAACGGTTCAAGATATTGAGATGAAATTTTTACACAACATAGCTGCGACATAATTATCGTGCAATAAGACGGGATTTCTTGATATCCCCACTGGAAGGGGCTAAAATGGGGGGTCAAAAGTCAAAATTGCTTAGTATGAAATTTTTTTTGTTTTTTGAGCTATCTTAACCAAACCCACAGATTATGTATTTCGTACTCGGACTACTATATCATATAGCTGCCATAGGAACAATCAGATGCAAATTAAAACTTTGTAAGAAGATCTTTGTTGATTTTTGAGCTATCTCAACCAAACTCACAGATTATGGATTTCGTACTCGTTGTAACATTCTGTAAAAATTTGGTCAAGATCGGATCACTATATCGTATAGCTGCCATAGGAACAGTGGCTTTTATTGCTATTAATAAACAATCAAAAGAAGATGGACATAGAGTGGTGGTGGAGGAGGGGGTGTTACGATTCATTAGTGTTGCGACTTTCAAAATCAATTTTCAGTAAATGGCACTGTTACTGCTCTTGCTGCAATAATCCAATTGCAGCGAAAACTTTAAAACAGTGAGCAGCGAAAATGTAAATTCTCTATATTATATAAAGTACTACTTATAACTATTATTTTAAGTCCAATTACAGGGAAAAATTGAGTTTTCATTACCCGCTTTCTTATTAAAAATGACATAAGGTCCGGCTATAGCTGTGAGAAAAGTTCCCTATTTTCACTACACATTTCTCCCCGAGATTTCAGCGATCGTAGCGAGCCGCGGGTTTTCGAGCGAAGCGAGTTTTAGAAGGCTAGCCCCTGCTTATACAAAGTAATATTATTTTAAGTCCGATTGCAGGGAATAATTGAATTTACATTTCCCGCTTTCTTATTAGCAATGGCATAAGGTCTGACTATAGCTGTGAGAAGTGTTCCCCATTTTCACTCCACATTTCTCTCCGAGATTTCAGCGAGCGTAGCGAGCCGGGGGTTGGCGAGCGAAGCGAGCAGGGGGCAAACCCCCTAGTAATATATATAAAACTCTTTGTCCTGACTGAGTCATCACGCTGTAGGCCAAACGGCTTAAGATTTTGAGCTGAAATTTTCACACAACATAGCTGAGACATAATTATCGTGCAAAAAGGCTGGATTTTTAGATATCCCCACTGGAAAAGGCTGAAATGGGGGATCAAAGGTCAAAATTGCTTAGTATGAAATTTTTTTTTGTTTTTTGAGCTATCTTAACCAAACTCACAGATTATGTATTTCTTACTCACTGCTACATCCTGAGAAAATTTGGTCAAGATCGGACTACTATATCATATAGCTGCCATAGGAACAATCAGATGCAAATTAAAACTTTGTAAGAAGATGTTTGTTGATTTTTGAGCTATCTTAACCAAACTCACAGATTACACAGTGTTACAGCAAAAAAACCCTGGGAAATGAAAGTGATTTTCTGGTAGGGCTTATCGAGTATAGCAATACTGCATACTTGGAATTTTGGGGACACCCCCAATATCTGCATTTACCGCTAAAAAACCGAGATTTTCTATGTATGAGTACTTAACAGCTTGTAGCTTAGTAAATTTTATATCAAAATAAACTTCTTAACCGATATACAAAGAAAAGAATGGACCTTTCGATGGGTGTATATATCGTTTGACCAAACTTGAGACATCTAGGTGTAATTGCCCCCAAACACATTTGTTTCTCACTTTTTCAACATTTTCAAACTTTGACGATGATTCTATGCACTATTTTCTATAAAACCATACTACTTATGGAATGTTTTAGAAATACTGTTTAGTTCTGAGTATAACCAGGTTTAATTTTTAAAATCGGATGGTAATTGACCAATTTTTGTTGAAAACGTTCCTTTTGTTGTCATAAAAAGTGTAATATCTTGGTCAATTACTATCCGATTTTTAAAATTAAACCTAAGTTATACTCAGAATTAAACAGTCTTTTTAAAACATTCCATAAATAGTATGGTGTTTATAGAAAATAGTGCATAAAACCATTGTCAAAGTTGAAAAATGTTGAAAAAAGTGAAAAGCAAATGGGTTTGGGAGGCAATTACGCATAGATGTCTCAAGTTTGGACAAACAATATATACACAAATCGAAAGGTCTATTCTTCTTCTATTTAAATCAGGGCTTACAACTTCATTCCAATTTGTAACACAGTGTTATGTATATCTAACTCATTGTAACGTTCTGTGAAAATTTGGTCAACATCGGATTACTATATCGTATAGCTGCCATTAGATGGCTTTTAATGCCATTAATAAACAATCAAATGAAGAGGTGGTGGGGGCGGGGTGTTACGATTCATTGGTGTGGCGACTTTCAACAAAAATTTTCAGTAAATGACACTGTTACTCGCTCTTGCTGCTATAATCCAATTGCAGCAAAAACAATTAAATACAGCGAGCAGCGAAAATGTAAATTCTCTATATTATATAAAGTACTACTTATTACTATTATTTTAGGTCCAATTACAGGAAAAACTGTGAGAAGTGTTCCCTATTTTCACTCCACATTTCTCCCTTTATTGCAGCGAGCGTAGCGAGCCGGGAGCAAACCCCTAGTATATATAACTTTCGAATGGCATAGAATATTGTTTCATTACAGTTACTTTTTGCGAAATAATTATTCAAAATGTGTTGTAGCGTATGCTACACAAAATGGGAGCTACTTTTAAATTTTAAAATTCATTTGTGGTTTTTAACAAACTATGCATAATAAAGCACACAAAACCTTACATCTAAAAAAAGCTAAGAATACTAGAATGCCAAAAAAGCTTATTTTAAGTCAAAAAGCTTATGGCTTTTTTATAAACGCCATAGAGTCGTTCGATATGTTGTACACAACACTTTTATACCCTGTGGGGTATATTAAGTTTGTAAAAAAAGTGTGTTACAGGCAGAAGGAGGCGTTGCAGACAATATAAAGTATATATATTCTTGATCAGCATCAGAAGCCGAGTCGATATAGTCATGTCCGTCTGTCTGTCCGTATGAATGAAAGGATCTCAGAGATGGTAAGACCTAGGAACACCAAATTTGGTATGAAGACTTCTTATATTTGCACGCAGATCAAGTTTATTTCAAATTTTGGATGCTACGCCCCCTTCGCCCACAAATAAAAAAACGATTTAACTAAAGCCATGTTACAGCTACAGAAGAAGAAGAAGAGTCCTACGCTGAAAATTTCATCAAGATCGGATATTAAACACGGAAGATAGACACAATTATTCAATTTAATGTGTTTGTTGTTGCTCGCTTTGCTTATTCGTTTAGTGTATGTACACATATCCATGCAAGTGCGCGCTGTGTTTGAGTGAGTTTTCGCCCTCTCTCCCTCTCTCTTTCGAGTTATCTCTGTTTGGATGTTCATACATGCATATTCATATTATACAAGAAGTGAGATGGTGTAGGTCAGGGGTGCGCAAATTTGCCTTATGGATGTGCACGTACCAATACAAATAAAGGAAATCGATCGCACATATGTAACGAACTTTTCTTTTTAATGTGTACACTGAAAAAATAGGAACATTGCAATTCATATTTGAAGTTTCCTGTGAAGAAAACACTTGCCAGTTGATCACACATATTAATGACCTGTGGGAAAAAACTTTTCAGTGTACACCAAACGAAAAGACAACAACAAAATACATTCGGAATAGCGAAGACAAAACAAAGCAACAAAATTGTTTTGGTTTGCAAGAAGCGAAGGTTCGGCAGAAAGCGTGCAGTGAAAAATTGTTTTTGCTTTGCAGGCAACGAGAAATAGGGGAGGGTAAAGAACGCAAAATTGTTTGTGTAATTTGCAATGTGCGCCAGAACCTTACCAGTGTGAAAGGCTCACACACTCCCATATGCTATGTGCAAAGCAAAAACAAATGTGCGTCGTGTGCATAGGCGCTGCGCTCCCCTGGAGTAGGTGATACAAGTGCCGAGTAGGCAGACAGGAGATGGTGGTTCGAATCCTAGTAATGGAGCGCTTTGCTTATTTATTATACCCTTGCAGAGGGTATTATAATTTTGTCACAAAATGTGTAACGCATTGAAGGAAGCCTCACAGACCCCATAAAGTATATATATTCTTGATCAGGGCGACGAGCTGAGTCGATATAGCCATGTCCGTCTGTCCGTCTGTCTGTCTGTCTGTCCGTCTGAAGCTATCTTGATGAAACTTGGTACAGGTCCATCTTTTTGCTGCACGCAGCACATATGTCGGAATCGGCCGGATCGGATAACTATATCATATAGCTGCCATAGGAACGATCGGTTGGAAATAAACATTTAGTATGAAAAACTTTTTTGTTTCTCAAGATATCTCAACCAAATATACACATTGTGTGTTTGATTAAGTTTTAAACAGGCTGACCAAATTTGGTGTAAATCGAACTACTATATCATATAGCTGCCATAGGAACGATCGGTTCGAAAACAACATTTAGTATGAAAAACTTTTTTGTTTCTCAAGATATCTCAACCAAATATACACATTGTGTGTTTGATTAAGTTTTAAACAGGCTGACCAAATTTGGTGTAAATCGAACTACTATATCATATAGCTGCCATAGGAACGATTGGTTCGAAAACAACATTTAGTATGAAAAACTTTTTTGTTTCTCAAGATATCTCAACCAAATATACACATTGTGTGTTTGATTAAGTTTTAAACAGGCTGACCAAATGTGGTGTAAATCGAACTACTATATCATATAGCTGCCATAGGAACGATCGGTTCGAAAACAACATTTAGTATGAAAAACTTTTTTGTTTCTCAAGATATCTCAACCAAATATACACATTGTGTGTTTGATTAAGTTTTAAACAGGCTGACCAAATATGGTGTAAATCGGACAACTATATCACTATATCGGCTTACACAGGGCACTGCAAGGGTATCCAAACTTTGGCGCGCCAAAGTTAGCTTGCGCTATATTTTTTTTAATTTTTTTTATACATTTAAAAATTGTTTTTTATGTTTTTATTTAGTTAGTTTGAAATGTTTTCCACTAAAATTAAGGAGTCATATTAGCTTAAAGTGAATTTTGATTAGATTTCTGTGAAATAATCCTTATATCCCATACTCTAAATTTCAAAAGTCCATTTTAACCTAAATAGGCAAAAACAAAATTGATTTGCTCATCCAAATAAATTAATTTATGTGTAAATTGCTTATATGAACATTAACTATTAAATCACTCAGGACCTTAAGAGTTTCAGAGTCTGTTACTCTATACAGTGGGCTGCATCAGAGCCTTTTTCTTTTAGACTAAAATATATTTTCTACACAGACGGACAAAATTACAGAAATTTCAATGAAATTTAATTCAATTTGTTCTCAATGAGGCAAAAATCTAAAACAAACTTATCAGTGCAAGATATAGATGAGCGTACCTCAAGTTTGGGGCCTCTATTTCTTATAGTCTCTGAGATCTTGGAACTCAAAAATGGGACAGACGAGAGAGAGAGAGCTGACTCGAGGTCTGAGTGTAATAATGTCGATATGACATTATTAACACAAATCAACAACAACAATGCTAATTGATTAGCAAGGAGCAATGGTTCGGTATATAGGCTGTTTCAAGAGACGCCAATCTCTATCATCAGTACCGTTTTTGCTGACTATTCTTAGCGATCATTGACTATTTTAATGCAGTAACGAGAGAATATCCACTTGGGAATTCTAACGTGCGGGCATGTTTGCAGTGATGCTATAAATAGAATAGCCCTATATGTGTGTATGTTGTTGTTCTAGTTACTGGCTTCACCGTCGGTGTAAGTGTCCAGAACAGTAAGACAAAGTTTTTGTCTTTTTGTTAGTTTTTAATTGATTTGCAAATTACAAAGCGAAAGAAATTGTAAAAGATAAAAAGGAATGCGATTTGAAGTGCTTGGATGCGTACATACATAAGTCTATGATCTCTGTTAACTAACAGAGTTTCATTAACATGGAACTGTTAAGTCCCACTTGGCGCGGCACAGCCGCAAGCCAATTCTGTTAGCCAGTCAATTCATATCTTTATGTTACTTACTCATTGAGTAACTAACATCAAGAGGAGAAATGACGGCTGTTAAATAACAGAGGCAGTGGAGTTTGGCGTGTAAAAGTGGGTATAGACAGAATCTAACAGATGGCCGCTTTGCGGTTTTTTGTTTTGGTTTCCTGTTTTGCTTGGTGTGTACCTACAAAACGTATGATGAAAAGTTGCCACACATCATATTATGTTGTTGTTGTTACAAATCTGAATTTTGCCTATTTCAAAGTTGATTCGAAGCAATGCCCTCAGCCTACGTTTACCCTACGCTGATCGGGTGTTATGTGCGAGTAAAGTGAAATGATATAATATTTAGTAAATGCGTGCAATATTTGATTTATTTAATTTTTAACAATATTATTATTATATAAAATAATATTATATTTAATTGAATAAATTATTTGATTTCCTAATGCTGCATTTAAACAATTGCATTAGCCACTAATATTTTGAAATAAAAATGTAGTTAAATAGTTACAAATTAAAAAATAATAATAATTAATAATAATTATCATACTGCTTTTATTAATGTTATAGAAAAGTTATAAATATTTTATTATCATTTTAAAAAGGGTATCTGTAGTAGGGTGAGGTATCGGCAATGTCGAGTAGCAGGTCGAATCGTCGCGAGGTCGTACACACAGATGAATTTTAAGCCATATGAGTGATTTTTAACATGTGTGAGTGTTAATATTTTGCTTTGCCCTTTGGTTTGTTCGTCTTTTTTCTTAGTGCTTTGATTCCTGGTCACACACACATGAACGTGTATGAGCTTTCTACGATACTGCCTGCATCTCGACATTGCCGTCACCTGACTCGACTTTTAAAATATATTTATAATTTTTCTAGAACATTATTTTAAGCAGTATGATATATATTCTGAATTCTTATTGTATGCATATCAATTTGTAACTAATCAAAATATTTTATATTATAAGAATTTAGAGACTAATGCAATCGATTATATGCAGCATTAATAAATCAAATAATATATAAAATTAAATTAAATATTATTTTATATAATAATATTGTTAAAAATTAAATAAATCAAATATTGCGAGCATTTACTTAATATTTCACTTTACTCGCACATAACACCCGATCAGCGTAGGGTAACCGCAGGCTGAGGGCATTGCTTCGAATCAACTTTGAAATAGGCAAAATTCAGATTTGTAACAACAACAACATAATATGATGTGTGGCAACTTTTCATCATACGTTTTGTAGGTACACACAAAGCAAAACAAGAAACCAAAACAAAAAACCGCAAAGCGGCCATCGAAGTTTGGCGCGTCACAGGCTTTTAACATTATTCTGTTAGATTCTGTCTATACCCACTTTTACACGCCAAACTCCACTGCCTCTGTTATTTAACCGCCGTCATTTCTCCTCTTGATGTTAAATACTCATTGGTCAAAAATATTGCTAATATCGATAAGGGTGCATATCGATATAATCCCAACCCTACTCCAATTTCCACCAAATCTAGTCGGGCTGTTTGAAACAATACCAAACACACAAAGTGTGAGTTAATTTAAGATATCTTTAGAAAAATAAGTTTTTCATACTAGAGTTGATTTCTAACCGATCGTTCCTATGGAAGCTATATAATATAATGATCAGATCTGTCCGGTTCCGACATGTGTACTGCGTGTAGCAAAAAGACGAGCCTGTACAAAGTTTCATCAAGATAGCTTCAAAACTGAGGGACTACTTTGCATAGAAACAGACAGGCGGACAGACAGACGGACATGTCGATATCGACTCAGCTCTTCGTCCTTATCAAGAATATGGGGTCTGTGAGGCCTCCTTCAATGCGTTACACATTTCGTTATAAAATTACAATACCCACTGCAAGGGTATACAAAAAAAAATTGCACCTAAGAACATTTTTTAAATCGATTTTCGAGTATATGTATAAAAAAATGTGATTTTTGGGCTGGGGGAGCTGTTGCTATTGTCTAGTGGTTTTAACCAATTATGCAGTGCTGAAGAGAATTTTTATTAAAATTTGATTGAAATGCATTATATTATTGACATTGGCCTTTGGTGCACCTCTCAGATAAGGCGAATCTTATACTAATTTTCGAAGATCTCAATACAACTTTTATTTGGTTTGAAGCATAGCGCCGCGCTTTAAACTGTGCTGCAAACAGTCAGTCGCTTTCTAGCAACTTCATATTTCTAGTTCACTGGATACTGCCTCGCGGATTCGCTTGTCGAAATATTTTGCATTCATTTCGCCACCATTCTTTTAATACGAAGATTAGGGGTCGCGACATGCAATTCAGTCCACAGGAAAATATGCTTTAACTTGTGTGCTTCTTCGTGATAAAATATTAGTCGCGGTTTTGTAAAGCGAGCTCGTTATTAATTTTGACAAAAAAAAAACGACTTTGAAAATTATTTTATATTACTATTTGGTAAAATTAACAGAGTATAATTATAAAGAGTTTCGAAACAAGAAACACGTGTCAAAAACAAGACTTTTCAGAAAGCGTCTTTGTTTTTTTGGAAAACCTTCAAAAGTAGTTAAGACCAGGTGTAAGTAGTAGAACAGTACGAAAACAGTCGAATGATGTGGATTTAGCTGTGTCCGCTAGTTAAGTCCCATTGCAATACCAAATCTTTTTATTTTTGCTCTTATGTTAAGTGGGCTAAAATTATAGTGTTTTACAGTCTACAGTCTGTAAAACACTTTTTTTTTTCATTTAAAATTTAATACTGATAGTTTGTTGTATTTTAATAATTTGTTAGTAGGTAATAAAACTATGTTGGCATTATTTTTTTTTTGTAATTAAGTGACCGATACGTTGAGTTTGGAAAATATGCAGGAAGTTCTTAAGAATATACAAAACTTACGTTTCAACGACTTGAATATCTTGGAATTTTGACTTTTCTTTATAGAGAACTTCTTTAATTCTTAAAGAAAATGACTGTCCCGGCCATAATTCATTTTGGATTTCACTAAACCAACCATTGGAAATCTTATCCATCCTGTCGCCTTTAACGTAACAATTTCGGTTAATAGACACAAACGAATATGGTTACATCTATGTGTATGTACATAAGAATTAGCACTAATAAAAGGAAACGTAATCAACACGTGTATACGGCTCAAAGTAACCCTACTTTTAAAATACCAAAATATGACTACTTAGAAAATACTAAAACACTATGTTTCATTTATCAACGTGGCTTATACTGTTTTTACACTGCCGCATCAATGTCGAAGGTGCGGAAAAATGATGCGCGTCGTTTACACTAGAGCCGCATCTTTTTTCGCATCATCTGGCAGCTGTTGGCCTGCCAATGTCCGATTTTTTTATTAAAATAGAGACAATTATGAGTTCTAAACTGGTAAATGTTGTATATGGTGCAATTGTTAATTGCAGTGCACTATCAAAAACGCTTTTAAGACTTTGAATTTTGTCTTTTATACTATTCAGATTACACTATGCAACAGCCAAAACTCCCCCTGACCAAAAGTCTTATTTTCTGCCGAAAATCGACTTTAAAATTTTTGCCTGGGTGTAGTTTTTTAAAAAAATTTTTTACATATTTTTAAATTACCCAAGTGGTAATTCTTGAGTTACGGCAGAAATTTGCTTAGAATAGTCAGCAAAAAAACGGTACTGGTGATAGTGACGTGGCGTCTCTTGAAACAGCTGTATACCGAGCCACTTACTCCTTGCTACTTATTTAGTAAAGGCTTGTGTTGTATTGTTGTTGTTGTACAACTTGTAGTATTATTTGTTAACAATTGTCAAAATTGTTGTCAAACAAACATTGTTAATCATAATTGTATGAATAGAGAATCATGTCATATCGACATAATTATCTAACTTTCGACCTCGAGTCAGCTAAACCATTTAAATTTAAAACATTTAAATAAATATAAACAATTAAAAAGGTCGCTAAAACTCACAAATTTAAAAATTTAGTTTAGCGGTTTTATTCTGGTGATTTGTTTTTGGTGCTCTTACATTTTACATCATATCTCAAGAACGGGGCAACCAATCTTAAAAAGCTTTACAGCTTTTGTTGTTGCTTCAATATCTTACCTACGATTTTATTGAGTAATACCTTAAACGACGCCTAATTATTGTCTCTAACCATTTAACTATTTAAACAAAAAGGACGTAATTTTTTTTTAATTTTCCTTGAATCTTAAAGTCAAAATATATAAACATTTTCTTAATTTAAAAATACATATTTGCAAACTATTGATTTAAATTAAAAACAATGTATGAATAAATAGTTGATACATTAATTATCTTTGTTAATCAGTAAGATCGGTTGTGCCGTTCTCGAATAAAAAATTCGATATGTAAGAGCACCTCATGAAAAAATTCCAAAATAAAAACTACACCCAGAACATTTTTTTAAAGTCGCTAAATTTAATCTTTGGGTCCATATCTATCAAAAAAGGCAAAATTCGGCCGAGGACCAAAAAAAAAAAATCTTTCCACATGGTTCTTATGAGCATTATTGCCGCATGTTCCATTTAACGGAAAAATCCAATGATGCGGCCCAGTGTAAGCACAGTATAACGGAAAAATCCAGTGATGCGATTCAGTGTAAACACAGTATTATGAAGATTATTGAGAGAATCCGAGTCCTGCAGCGGAGCCTATATTCAGCACTATATTCTTCTGAAACTATAGTCAAACAATTTGTATAAATAAGAAAACTCTCCAAGCGGTTGTTAAGAATGTTTGCAGCAAGATTACGATATCCGGTGCGACAAAATCTTCCGGTAGAACACGTCGAAATAAGTCGAAAAAATTATATACAATTTTTTGATTTTCCGCTCGGTTCTCGAGATATTGAGACCGATAAGTTGACCGATTCTATACAAATTCCTCGGCGTGCCAGCCGCTCTTTGCACTGTGTTAGAGCGAGACACCGATAGTATTTCAAACCATTTTATCGCACCGGATATCGCAATATCCCCTAAATTATTATTTTAAACAACAATTTTAAGCCTTTTTCTCGTCCTCGGCCACATTTTTTATGATAGACATGGACCCAAAGATAAAATATATCAACTTTCAACCTATTTGCCTGGGTGCAGTTTATTTCTTTAAATTTATTTTTTAAATATTATCTTTCTTTTTAATTTTTTCATAAGGTGCTCTTATTTTTCGAACGGCACAACCGATCTTAAAAACAACAAAAAACAGAAACAACTGTAAATTTATTCAATTACAATATGTAAATGAGCAAAATAAGCTAAAAGTTAATAAAATAAAATGGTTTGAATATCCGCTCCAAGCGGTGAAGAAGAAACGTACACTTTACAGCACTGCTCTAGGCAATATAGTGCAAAGAGCAGCTGGCACACTGAACAGTTAGTATAAAAATCGGTCAACTTATCGGCCGCAATATCTCGAGAACCAAGCCGAATATCAAAAAATTGTATTTAATTTGTTCGTCTTATTTCAAATTTTTCTACCGGAATCCCTCGTCAGATTTTTTCGCACCGGGAACCGTAATATCCCCATTTTTGATGGTAAAAATAAGAATTTTAACCGTTTTTTGTTTAAGTGCTGTGAGCCTGTTCGTAACGATTGACGCAGAGCTACTGAAAATGCGCTCAGACGATACATCGATTCTCCCAAAACGGTATCGATGTTAATCCGAAACCGACAATGAGTATTTAACATCAAGAGGAGAAATGACGGCTGTTAAATAACAGAGGCAGTGGAGTTTGGCGTGTAAAAGTGGGTATAGACAGAATCTAACAGCATAATGTTAAAAGCCTGTGACGCGCCAAACTTCGATGGCCGCTTTGTTTTGCTTTGTGTGTACCTACAAAACGTATGATGAAAAGTTGCCACACTTCATATTATGTTGTTGTTGTTACAAATCTGAATTTTGCCTATTTCAAAGTTGATTCGAAGCAATGCCCTCAGCCTGCGTTTACCCTACGCTGATCGGGTGCTATGTGCGAGTAAAGTGAAATGACATAATATTAAGTAAATGCGTGCAATATTTGATTTATTTAATTTTTAACAATGTTATTATTATATAAAATAATATTATATTTAATTGAATAAATTATTTGATTTCCTAATGCTGCATTTAAACAATTGCATTAGCCACTAAATTTTTGAAATAAAAATGTAGTTAAATAGTTACAAATTAAAAAATAATAATAATTAATAATAATTATCATACTGTTTTTATTTATGTTATAGAAAAATTATAAATATTTTATTATCATTATAAAAAGGGTACCTGTAGTAGGGTGAGGTATCGGCAATGTCGAGTAGCAGGTCGAATCGTCGCGAGCTCGTACACACAGATGAATTTTAAGCCATATGAGTGATTTTAAACATGTGTGAGTGTTAATATTTTGCTTTGCCCTTTGGTTTGTTCGTCTTTTTTCTTAGTGCTTTGATTCCTGGTCACACACACATGAACGTGTATGAGCTTTCTACGATACTGCCTGCATCTCGACATTGCCGTCACCTGACTCGACTACAGATACCCTTTTAAAATATATTAATAATTTTTCTAGAACATTATTTTAAGCAGTATGATATATATTCTGAATTTTTATTATATGTATATCAATTTGTAACTAATCAAAATATTTTATATTATAAGAATTTAGAGACTAATGCAATCGTTTATATGCAGCATTAGTAAATCAAATAATATATAAAATTAAATTAAATATTATTTTATATAATAACTAGGGGTTGCCCCTGCTCGCTTCGCTCGCCAACTTCGGCTCGCTACGCTCGCTGAAATCTCGGGGATAAATGTGGAGTGAAAATAGGGAACATTTCTCACAGCTATAGCCAGACCCAGTGTTGCCAGGTTTGAAGCACGAAAGTAAGCTAGATCTGCAGTAAAAATATGCTAAAATAAGCTAAAAATAAATTAAATAGGCTGAAAAATAAGCTAAGGCTAAATGACCAATAATACACAAAATAATTTGTTTTTAAAAATTGAAATTTAATTTAAACAAGCCGTTATATAATCTATTTCAACCTCATCTTCTTGCGAAGTATATTTTTCATTGGCACAGACCATATTCAAAAACTTTTCAGGCACATCGTATGATTTGCAACAGCTTCCGTTTCGACGCAATCCATATCTGTAACATTTAAATAAATTTAAATATATAAAGATTAATTATAATTTTTACAAATGCCAACCTTATGCTTAATATTACATTTATTGTTTTTAAATGCATTTTATTTCTTAATTTGTTTTTTTTACTATGTTCATTTGGCTAAAAACACGTTCAACCTCCGCGTTTGACCATGGTAAAGTTAATAAGTGTATAGCAAACAATGCTATTTCTTCAAAGGGATTTTGATTTCCAGCATCCCTATATGCTAGCACCTCTGGCCAAAACTTTGTTGTGTCATTTATTTGTTCCCACTTTATCAAGTGAATTTTATCATATTGCGATTTCAGGTCGTCAATATTAGGAATTTTATTATGTTCCAATACTTTTATGAAATCTTGGAAATTTTTTGTGCCCGCAGAATGTTGTCGACAGCAAATATATTTATTGTTTTCAACGTTTCAAAGTTCTCGGGAAGTCTGAAAGTAAAAAACATAATATTATTAATATTTAATTTTACCTGTCACGAAGTTGCATAATCAATTCCTTAACAAAAACATCGCATGTCTTCCTTATTTCTGTCGCTTGTTCTTGAAATATGGGGTCCTTGATCTTTTGCTCAAATGCATACCCTAAGAATAAATTATCCTGAGCCTTCTCGAAATTGTCGGTAAAGATGTCAATTTTAACATCTGGTGGAAAAATTAAATATGCTAGATTTCAGGCCATAAGCTATTCGCTAAATTTATAAACTTTTTCATTTTAAAATGTGCTAGAACTAGCCTGAAATATGCTAAAATGGCAACACTGGCCAGACCTTATGTCATTTCTAATTAGATAGCGGGAATTGTAAATTCAATTTTTCCCTGTAGTTGGACTTAAAATAAGAGTAATAAGTAGTACTTTATATAATAAAGAGAATTTACATTTTCGCTGCTCGCTGTTTTAAAGTTTTCGCTGCAATTGGATTATTGCAGCAAGAGCGAGTAACAGTGCCATATACTGAAAATTGATTTTGAAAGTCGCAACACTACCCAGAAGGAAATATTCCGCAGAAAAATGTACTAATTTGCCGCAGCCCGACTCAGAGGATTGCACTCCGAGTTCGTGTAAAAGTCTCATTCGCTTTTACATTAGCGTGATCGGGGTAATTCGGTAGGAAATCCACACTACCCTACGGCAGGTTCCGCTACGAACTCTAACGTTTTCCTGAGCTCGTCATAGACACATTCTGCAGGAAATTCAGTTTCCATTTCTGCTGTAGGGAAATTCTAGTTGGGAATTCTTGGAAATTCAACTTGGAATTCTGGCTGGCATTTCTCCCTCCCTAGGGTTCTGGCTGCTGCAGAAATAAAAGCGTATACATACATATATATTTTTTCAACTTTATTCTTTAGTTTTATTAAATAAACATTTTCATACAAGAACTTAATAATAATAATATTAAATTAATTAATACTGAAAAGAGATGAAACAAAAATGTATATACATAAGTTTCTATTTTGAATATATATATCACTATTATTTGTGTATACTTACATTTCGTGTGGGTCCAGTATTTTATCAACGCATTTGACTTAACCCACATAATGGCCAATTTAAGAATATGTACCTGTATAAAACAATTACACAATATAATGCGAGAAAAACTAAGACTCACCCAATTATAAATGCGTTGTTCATCCAACACGCGTTCAAATAGCACTGCTGCGCAAAAGACACTTTGATAGAAATACGCAAAAAACGGGTTGACAACTCTATGCTAAGAGTACCGCAAACGTATTGACAACCCTTACAGCTAAGAAGATTTCCTAGCAGAACACTATGCAGCACAGGCTATACCAAACCGCTTGAGCTCGTAGCGGAAGCTGCTGTAGGAAATTCGCACCCTCAATCGAACGATTCTTACTACAGAGCGCGCTGCTGACAGCCTGCAGCTTGAGGGATCGATCCCTACTTCATGTAAAATGTTGGTACTGCGGCCGTAGCGAATTTGGTCTGTACGTGCCCTCTGGATCGACTGGGTAATGAATCGTAACACAGATATTATAATACATAATACTAAGCAATTTTGACCTTTGATCCCGTCTTATTGCACGATAATTATGTCTCAGCTATGTTGTGTAAAAATTTCATTTCAATATCTTGAACCGTTTGGCCTACAGCGTAATGACTTAGTCAGTCAGGACAAAGAGTTTTATATATATAGATAATGACATTATCAGTGACAACAATTAATTATTAGACCCAGTACTTTAAAAAAGTACAAATGGGTCTATTACGTTTGTGCAAATGTGCGTAACAGGCAGAAGGAGGCGTGGCAGACCCCATAAAGTATATATATTCTTAATCAGCATCAACAGCCGAGTCGATATAGCCATGTCCGTCTGTCTGTCCCTTTTTGTGTCGCCTAGATCTCAGAGACCATAAGAGCTAGAGACACCAAATTTGACATGTAGGTTAATCTATATCTCCCATTGATCAAGTTTGTTTTAGATTTTTGCCACGCCCCCCTCCGCCCCCGCAAATTGAAAAACAAAATTTCAAAGTCGAATTACAAGAGCCCATTTAATGCTAGCGCCTTGATTATTGGTACGTATAATATACACTAAGGTCCAAACCTGTCGAGAAAATTTTATTCCAATCGGATGATAACCACAAAGTTATTCAACTAACAATGTTACAGGCAAAAGGAAGAAGAAGAAGCGACCTCTGTGTTTATTAACTTCGTAGTGGCGCCATCTATTGTATGGTACGCATTCTTGAAGAACAATCAATAGTGAACGCCTTGCACTCAAAAAGTACTGGGTCTCCTACTGTCGAGCTTGCTCCACTGTAGCTTACTGCATTTTTTTTAAATTAATTTTGATGAATATTGCATTTTATTGCGTATATTTGAGACAAATCCATTGATTCATTCTACAGACTTTCAACTTTAAGCCAACCATAATTTAAATTATGCAAAATTACAGCATTATATACATAACTAGGGGGTTTGCCCCCTGCTCGCTTCGCTCGCCAACCCCCGGCTCGCTACGCTCGCTTAAATCTCGGGGAAAAATGTGGAGTGAAAATAGGGAACATTTCTCACAGCTATAGCCACCCTTATGTCATTTCTAATTAGATAGCGGGAATTGTAAATTCAATTTTTCCCTGTAGTTGGACTTAAGATAATATGTAGTAATAAGTAGTACTTTATATAATAAAGAGAATTTACATTTTCGCTGCACGCTGCTTTAAAGTTTTCGCTGCAATTGGATTATTGAAGCAAGAGCGAGTAACAGTGCCATATACTGAAAAATGATTTTGAAAGTCGCAACACCAATGAATCGTAACACCCCCCCCCCCCCCCCCCAACCACCCACTTCTTTTGATTGTTTATTGATAGCATTAAAAGCCACTGTTCCTATGGCAGCTATACGATATAGTGATCCGATCTTGACCAAACGTTTACAGAATGTTACAACGAGTACGAAATCCATAATCTGTGAGTTTGGTTGAGATATCTCAAAAATAACAAAGATCTTCATACAAAGTTTTAATTTGCATCTGGTTGTTCCTATAACAGCTGTATGATATAGTGGTCCGATCTTGACCAAATTTTCTCAGGATGTAGCAGTGAGTAAGAAATACATAATCTGTAAGTTTGGTTAAGATAGCTCAAAAAAAAATTTCATACTAAGCAATTTTGACCTTTGCCTCTCAGCTCTCAGCTAAGTTGTGTAAAAATTTCATCTCAATATCTTGAACCGTTTGGCCTACAGCGTGATGACTTAGTCAGTCAATTAGGACAAAGAGTTTTATATATATAGATAAGCAGGGCGAAGTGAAAGTGACAACGACTGGGCATCGATCAGAGCGACGCTAGCTCATCGTTCTGGACCGGAATAACAACGCTTCCTAATTCTTTCCCTCCTCACACAACAACCTCAATTGGGCTATGGATTGAATTTAAGTGCTATAAACAGTAAGTAAGTATTAATTTATTCAATTAGTTGATTCAAAATTTAACAGGCTATTCTTTCAATAGTTGATAGCGCACCGACGGCAACGCAGCTTTGGACACGAAGGTTCCATTCTGGGACCAGCCGATGGACGTATTTAAGATACGCAAGCATGCGCAGCATTTAATTTGTGGCAACTACGGTGGAGCTGGGCTCCTTCTTGCTGACCGACAACTTTAGCAGACACTTTTGGCGACTTGCGACAACTGCCTGGTATGTTTATATTTGTTCTGTTCATATGGATTGTTAATAACATCGAAGACTCTTCTACTTTTGCATTGGACGCCATTTGTTACTTGCCGACAGCTTTATCGACTCCGCACATCGATTGCCAGCTAACTCTGGGTATTTCCAGGGATGGGATAAGACACTCGATGCGCGGATAGTCGGGTAACAACATTTATATTTGCGGAAATTTCACCACGGTCATCTTCTATCACGAACCTGTTTTGGAAGAAAAGGAATATTGGTGCTAGCCATTCGCCGGCACCTGCTTCGCCCACCCTACCATATGCTGATCCTGATCTTCAAGGATCAGCACCCTATTCCGACCGCTCCGGCCGCGCGTCACTTCACTTTACCCCATTAAAGGTATTTACACTATCATTTTTTCAGGTTTTTACTATTTGAAAATGTATTTATCTTATTCTAATATTTAACATTTCATTTCTCGTTTCAGGCCATATATGTAGCACAACAAACCTCCTGAGAACACCCTATTTAATGCCTAACGCTCGAGCAGCTACAATTGCTAATAAAGATGGCTCAGTGGCTGTGAACAAATAGAAATTTAATTATATATATATAAATTAGTCTATGTGTTGAGCATTATTATAAAAAATAAATAAATTAAATGAATAACAACTTAAGAAATAGACATCACAGACTACTACTACAGACTTTTGTGTATTTGTCTTTATATTAATGCCTTAATAGGCAACAAGCAGTGAGACTCAAAATCTGCCTCGCACAATTCCCTTATGGCAAAAAAAAGGGAACGTTGAAACCAAGAAAAGCACTGGTATAAAAACCTGTGGCCACCCGGAGACGGAGACCAATCGCTCCTCGGGTGGTGTCCTCCTTGCTGCTTGATGAAACTGCTCCTGCCAGCTACTGGGCACATATGCTGTTAATACTAACACAGAAAAAAAAACACTGTCATTTAAACGAACTGTCACCACGAATTTAAAACTGCTTACCCAATTGCGGTGAGCTTCGATATTTAAGGTGTTATTATATATATTATAGAAAAAAACGTTCGTCATCTACAATTTGACATCTCTGCACTCTTCTTCTGGTTCAAATATTTCCAATTTCCAAAGTTGCGTTTGTAAAGCTCCTGACCCGGTGACCCCTCCTGGATGCGCAATCGGTAGATTTGGTGCTTTTCGGATCTCTCCAGCGGCGCAATTGCAGCATCTTCCAGGGCTCCAAGCTTCTTAGCTAGTACATAATCCTTGCCATGCACATTGGGCCAGCGAGCCGATTTTTCGACGAAAATTCAAACTTTTTATAGAAAGTAAACCTATTTTAATAATAAAATTTGAATAGTATATACTTTGACTAAAATGAATCAAAAGACTTTTATTGTTTTGATGCATCCCTGAAATTTTGGCAGCCCTTCAAAGTCAACTGTTTGATTGCATGCGTGCGAAACTAAAAAGCGCGGGAAAGATTTTGTTTACTAGCGAGCGTGCCAAAATTGTTGTGGTTTAAGCAATTTTCACTAAAATTATGGAAAAGAAAGACCAAGGTATGTAGAATATTTGTATTAAAAAAGACTGTGTTTTTTGTGTGCGTTTATTGGTGTTGTCCAAAAGTAGAAAAAAGCTAACCTGCTAACCCGTCTGTTGTGGATTATAACAAATTTTGTGCCAACTTGTGCCAAAAAGTAATTATGTGTCATTAAAGAGCAAAGTGTATACAAACTAATTTTATAAAGATTTTTTGCTCCATTTTGCACCGATGTGTATAAATCCCTAATATTGTAGCTGTGGTTGAGTTCGCCTATGAGCAACTGCTTGATATCTACATACAAAACAATCGTAGCGCATCTTGCCAATTGTGTCCGATATGTGGAGCGAGTCCAAAAGTCTTCATGGAAAATGCTAAAATATACTCATCAAAATTTAAGCCAAGACATGAAGCATTAAAATATGGCATAAGTCCTCTACATGTTTGGATTCGATTTTTTGAATTCGTTCTTAAAATTGCATATAGACTGAAACTTAAAAAATGGCAAGTGAGAGATTTTCATCTCATTTTTTTCATGGAAAAAAAGAAATGGCAAAACAAAAAAAGACGATTCAGAAGCAGATGTGGAATGCTATGGCTCTATATGTGGATAAACCTAAGCAGAATGGCAATGGAAATATTAACGACGACAAGGAGCAAGCAGTGCGTTAGCACAACCTAAGCTACTAGCTGAAATCTTAGGTCTTGATGAATTTCTCATTGCATATTTTAACAATGTTTTAATTGCTATTTCTTGCCACCTACCAATTGATCCAACACAATTTAAAAAATATTGTCAGAAAACCATAACACTATATATGTCCTTGTATCCATGGTTTCCAATGTCGGCAACTGTCCATAAAGTGTTAATGCACGGCTACCAAATAATAGAAGCATCAATCCTTCCATTAGGTGTTCTCGGCGAGAACACCTCAGAGGCTCGCAACAAATAGTATAAGAGTGACAGGGGGTGTCATGCTCGAAAGAGTACACGGCAGAACAACAT
The DNA here is from genome assembly GCA_035043265.1 of Drosophila testacea. NCBI lineage: Eukaryota > Metazoa > Arthropoda > Insecta > Diptera > Drosophilidae > Drosophila > Drosophila testacea. Next base: position 68,690 of record JAWNND010000490.1, read on the forward strand.
GGCAGACGTTTTCCACAGAGCAATGGATTCCTCAGATTCTCTTGTGTCGAGCATCTATCAAACAAAAAGATTGGGTCAGCAAAATAGACTACCCTTACCAGCAGACGTAATTGAACTTTTGGAATCACCAAACTTGCTATATTTTTGTAACATAACCAATAATAACAATGTTCCCGATCTTGATACTAGCAATAATGATAGTGATTCAGATTCTGACTCTGAAAATACGTTTTCAATAGAAATTGATGTAGCAGACGACTTTTAGGAACATTTTTAAATGTAAAATACTTTTTTATAGTCATTTTGAATGCATTGTTATTTTTTACTTGTTAATATTAAGGTTAAGTGTTAAAAAATGAATTAAAAACATTTGTTGAATTTAACGAGTGCTAGCATTATTTATTACCGTACAAGTATCAATAAGAGGAATCCTATCTCAAAAGGGCGGTTAGGGAAGGCGTGGTCAGATCGGTCTGAAACTTAGATATATTTTTATGTGCATCGAAAAATCGGCACGCTGGCCCAATGTGCCATGCAGGAACATATTCTGGCCAAACATGGCGAAGTACGGCGATACCCCACTTCTGGCATGTATGGCTCTACATAGGGCGGCCTGAATTTCGGGGAGCTTCTCGTCCCACGTCGTTTGATCTCCCTCCACATGTGTTCGGATTGCTGCCAACATCGACTGATTCACACGCTCCGATACATTCGCCTGTGGCGCGTAATGAGCCGTCTTCATGTTGTCGATACTGTTTTCCGTTATTGTTGTGGATGACCTCCGGTACTCCAAACTGCGAAAATATCTCGTCCTTCAGGATCCGCACTATGGTAATCGCCGTCGTCTTCGCAATTGCCCTCAACCAGATGAACTTCGTCATGTGGTCCATCGCTATGAAAATGTACGCGTTCCCTTGGCGCGATCTTGGATAAGGGCCCAAAAAATCTAAATACAGCTTCTGCATGGGACGATCGATACAGACTTCCTTGCCCATCCGGGGTCTACATATCTGAGTCGTGTGCTTCGTGTCCTTGCAAACTGTGCATTCCTGTTCCTGGTTCTCCTGGACGACTATCACCCGATCCACATACTCCTCATCCTCAAACGCTGTGATCTAGAAATCGATCAGGTTGAGTTCCTCCACGTCAAATGGACGCGAAAGCATGTCAGCCACCACATTATCCTTCCCCTTTCGATGTTCCACATTGAAGTTGAATGCTTGCAGAGACAATGACCACCGTGCCAACCGTCCGCTCAAATATTCGAGGGTTGTGAGCCACTGCAAACTGGTATAACCGTAAAAGGCATCAACTCGACATATGGTCGGAAACGCTCGATCGCCTTCACTGCTGCCAGACACTCCTTCTCGGTCTCGCTGAATTTAAGCTGGGCACCTCTTAGTTTGACGGAGAAGAATGCTATGGGCTGTGGGCCTATCTCTCTCTTCGTCGTCCCTCTGAAACTACACCGCTCCAATGCCAACATGGCTAGCGTCACACTGTATATAATAATGTCGCTTGAAGTCGGGATGGACCAATACAGGTGCACAGGTGAGTGCTTTCTTCAACGCATGAAATGCGGCCACTGCTTTCTCGTTCATTACTAGCTTCGTATTCCCTTTCAGGCAATCCGTGAGCGGAGCTGACAGGCTCGAGTAGTCTCGGATAAAACGTCTATACCATCCGGCCGTTCCCAAAAAACTGCGAAATTGCCGGACTGATTTCGGCACCGGGATCTGATGCTCTGCTCCATCTCCAATCACATATTTTAGATACCGGAGATACCTGAAACAGAATTTGGATTTTCCCAGTCCTATGGTAAGATTAGCATCTCTCAATCAGATCAGGAGATCGTCCAGATAATCGAGCACCTTGCTTCGTAACGACTGTGGGATAACTCGGTCCATTAGCCGACATAATCGCTGCACCGCGTTACACAGACCAAAAGGTATCATGCGGAATTGGTAAAGAGAAAAGCAGTATATTCCCGGCTTTTCGGCACCAACTCAATCTGCCAAAACGCAGGCTTGAGATCCACTCTGCTGATATATGCCATATCATTTACTCTACTGATCGACTCTGTAACGGGTATGCATTCTTAATCGTCAATGCGTTCAACTTCCGCGCATCTAAACACAATCGGTTCTTTCCAGGCTTCCTTACCAGCGTCATCCGATTGCTCCAAGGGCTCTCGCTCGGCTCAATCACACCCAATCTCAGCATCTCGTCCACTTCAGCATACAACAATTCTTGGGTCGGGGGCGAAACGGGATAAAATCGTTTCTTGGCAGGCTCGGCTCTTTCGGTCAGCTGTATCGTATGCTGCTCCAGGTACATCCTTCCCAGACCGGTCTTCTCGTATGCCAAAAACTCATTCTTCACCTCTTCCAGTTTCTGTTTCTGTTGCTGCTGTGGATCCAAAATGTGCGGTTCCACTGGCTCACTTTTGGTGACGAATTCGGATTCCACGTGTTCCAAGGATTCCATTCCCAGAACCTCTGGTGCGAGCTGATATTTACGCCAAAAGTCGACCCCAAGATACAGTGGTTGTTGCATTGTATTTCACTGGCACCTCTAACTTTCCCACGATGGTTTGTCTGGTTCCTCCTGCCGCTTGAACTGTCGATGGCGAATGAACTAATGGGGCTCCTATTTTACTTAGGAACTCGATGTTGCCGTTCCTCAGTAAACTAACGGATGGCCATGTATCAAGCAAACCCCCTATGCGATAACCACTAAACTCCACGTTTGCGAAGTCACGCTCCTCGCCCGTAGCTGCAGATTTGATCGCCGAGCACACCATGCTTCGTTCTTGCCGTCTCTGCTGGTATCGTGCCCTGGCCCGCTGCACGTTCAATGTGGCCACATCGAAAAAGCGAGCTCTTGCCTCCTCATACGCCGCTTGTCGAACCTCTAAGGGATAACGTATTGAAAACTGGGCCTGTGGTATGCTACTCCTATTCCTCTTAATTAATATCTCCTTATCGCACGCTTTATCCTTAACATTAGTGCCTACATCTAACATGCAATGTTCGGAGGACCTTATTGAGGCATTGCAGGATTGGAACGCGACTCCTCCGCTTGCGTCTTGCTCCGGTTGTTGTTTCCCTGCTGGCATCTGGGACACTTCGTGCATACAGTGCTAGGAAGACCGCACTTGTAGCAGAACACTGTCCGCACCTTCGACTCACAGTCCCAAATCGTGTGCCCCGTCTGCGCCATCCCTGAAATTACTTTTTTCCGTCTTTATCAAGGTCATAATCGGAGAACGATGTGAGGCAATCTAGAGCGGAGCGATATCATCCGTGGGAGATAGTCATCCACGCTCTCTCCTGGCTGCTGTCTACAATCACGCAGCTTCTGCTCCTGCTTCGAAGCTTGTTTTCCGGCACTGGAAATGCTGCTCCAGACTGTGGCGCAAATATGGCAAATCTAATATCGTCGCGGTGCGGACATGCGTCCAAAACTAATCCCTGGCTCTGCCCTCCACTAGAGCATAGAAATCCCGGAGAACCTCAGACCACGGCACCTTGTACACCATCTTTTTTTTTTTTTTTTTTTTTTTTTTTTTTTTCTTTTTTTTTTTTTTTTTTTTTTTTTTTTTTAGAATGCCCCATCACTGGATTTTAATGGGGTCATCACGTCGCTCCGAATTTTTGGACTGCCACGGTGGTGGGGCATCTTCTCCTGGTAGATATGCGCTGGACTGCCGCCTGTTGTGTTGCTCCGTGTAGCCCCTATGATCCGCCTCCCACATCCAACCATCATTACAGTGATTGGATGGCAAAGAAACTGCTTTCGCTGGTACTCCCGTCAATATCGAAGTTGGCACCGGATATGCAGGCTGCTGCTGCTGCTCCAACGAAAGTTCCTGGTGGTGGCATGCTTGAAACTCAAGGGAACCGTAGGAGGATCTGATCGCTGCTCTGGAGGCTATTGTGGGACAACTGGTGGTTTGCTCGGCCTAACCATATTCTTGAATCTCCATCATATAGTTCAGCATCTCCTCCCGCATCTCATCCTGGAATCCGGACAACTTAGCAGTCTAGAGAACTCAGGTACGTCTGCTGGGCTTGAATTAATGCCAGATTAATTGCTGATTTTATCTCGCTTGGCAGAGGAATTGTGCCCGTCTCTTCCCCTGGCTTCTGGCTCTCCGTCAGCTTAACCGGCTGCTCCTGATCCATGGATACTCGCTGTTTTGGTACCGCTCCTCTGGCGACCGAGCTATCCCGGATTCCACCTGCTGCTCCAAGTTGCGATGGGTCTGGATTTTCGCAATTTTACACTATCATTTTTCAGGTTTTTACTATTTGTAAATGTATTTATCTTATTCTAATATTTAACATTTCATTTCTCGTTTCAGGCCATATATGTAGCACAACAAACCTCCTGAAAACAAACCTCCTATTCAATGCCTATCGCTCGAGCAGCTACAATTGCTAATAAAGATGGCTCAGTGGCTGTGAACAAATAGTAATTTAATTATATATATATAAATTAGTCTATGTGTTGGGCATTATTATAAAAAATAAATAAATTAAATGAATAACAACTTAAGAAATAAACATCACAGACTACTACTACAGACTTTTGTGTATTTGTCTTTATATTAATGCCTTAATAGGCAACAAGCAGTGAGACTCAAAATCTGCCTCGCACAATTCCCTTATGGCAAAAAAAAGGGAACGTTGAAACCAAGAAAAGCAGTGGTATAAAAACCTGTGGCCACCCGGAGACGGAGACCAATCGCTCCTCGGGTGGTGTCCTCCTTGCTGCTTGATGAAACTGCTCCTGCCAGCTACTGGGCACATATGCTGTTAATACTAACACAGAAAAAAAACCACTGTCATTTAAACGAACTGTCAACACGAATTTAAAACTGCTTACCCAATTGCGGTGAGCTTCGATATTTAAATTTAAGGTGTTATTATATATATTATAAAAAAAAAGTTCGTCATCTACAATTTGACATCTCTGCATATTCTTCTGGTTCAAATATTTCCAATTTCCAAAGTTGCGTTTGTACAGCTCCTGACCCGGTGACCCCTCCTGGATGCGCAATCGGTAGATTTGCTGCTTTTCGGATCTCTCCAGCGGAGCAATTGCAGCATCTTCCAGGGCTCCAAGCTTCTTAGCTAGTACATAATCCTTGCCATGCACATTGGTTTAAGCAATTTTCACTAAAATTATGGAAAAGAAAGACCAAGGTATGTAGAATATTTGTATTAAAAAAGACTGTGTTTTTTGTGTGCGTTTATTGGTGTTGTCCAAAAGTAGAAAAAAGCTAACCTGCTAGCCCGTCTGTTGTGGATTATAACAAATTTTGTGCCAACTTGTGCCAAAAAGTAATTATGTGTCATTAAAGAGCAAAGTGTATACAAACTAATTTTATAAAGATTTTTTGCCCCATTTTACACCGATGTGTATAAATCACTAATATTGTAGCTGTGGTTGAGTTCGCCTATGAGCAACTGCTTGATATCTACATAGAAAACAATCGTAGCGCATCTTGCCAATTGTGTCCGATATGTGGAGCGAGTCCAAAAGTCTTCATGGAAAATGCTCAAATATACTCACGAAAATTTAAGCCAAGACATGAAGCATTAAAATATGGCATAAGTCCTCCTACGTTTTGGATCTCAATTTTTTTTGGATTCGTTCTTGAAATTGCATGCGGACTGAAACTTAAAAATGGCAAGTGAGAGATGAAAATGGAAAAAAGATGAATGGCAAAACAAAAATATAGCGCAAGCTAACTTTGGCGCGCCAAAAGTTTGGATACCCTTGCAACGCCCTGTGCTAGGACCCATCAGATTGTTTACAAAATAAGTTTAAGGTTGATTTTGAACCGATCGATCCTATGGCAGCTATATGAATATAGTAGTCCGATTTACACCAAATTTGGTCAGCCTTTTTAAAACTGAATCAAACACACAATGTGTATGTTTGGTTCAGATATTTTGAGAAACAAAAAAGTTTTTCATACTAAATGTTGTTTTCGAACCGATCATCTCCTATGGCAGCTATATGATATAGTAATCCGATTTTCACCAAATTTGGTCAGCCTGTTTAAAACTTAATCAAACACACAATGTGTATGTTTGGTTCAGATATTTTGAGAAACAAAAAAGTTTTTCATACTAAATGTTGTTTTCGAACCGATCATTCCTATGGCAGCTATATGATATAGTAATCCGATTTGCACCAAATTTGGTCAGCCTTTTTAAAACTTAATCAAACACACAATGTGTATGTTTGGTTCAGATATTTTGAGAAACAAAAAGTTTTTCATACTAAATGTTGTTTTCGAACCGATCATTCCTATGGCAGCTATATGATATAGTAATCCGATTTGCACCAAATTTGGTCAGCCTGTTTAAAACTTAATCAAACACACAATGTGTATATTTAGTTGAGATATTTTGAGAAACAAAAAAGTTTTTCACTAAATGTTTATTTCCAACCGATTGTTCCTATGGCAGCTATATGATATAGTTATCCGATCCGGCCGGTTCCGACATATGTACTGCGTGCAGCAAAAAGACGGACCTGTACCAAGTTTCATCAAGATAGCTTTAAAACTGAGAGACTAGTTTGCATAGAAACAGACGGACAGACGGACCGACGGACAGACGGACAGACAGACGGACAGACGGACATAGCTATATCGACTCAGCTCGTCGCCCTGATCAAGAATATATATACTTTATGGGGTCTGTGAGGCTTCCTTCAATGCGTTACACATTTCGTGACAAAATTATAATACCCTCTGCAAGGGTATAAAAAGACGATTCAGAAGCAGATGTGGAATGCTATGGCTCTACATGTGGATAAACCTAAGCAGAATGGCAATGGAAATATTAACGACGACAAGGAGCAAGGAGGGCGTTAGCACAACCTAAGCTACTATCTGAAATCTTTGGTCTTGATGAATTTTTCATTGCATATTTTAACAATATTTTAATTGCTATTTCTTGCTACCTACCAATTGATCCAACACAATTTAAAATATAGCAAGCTAACTTTGACGCGCCAAAGTTTGGATACTCCTTGCAGTGCTCTGTATAAGCCGTACAGATTTTTTACAAAATTTAAATGTTGATTTTGAACCGATCGATCCTGTTGGCAGCTATATGATATAGTAGTCCGATTTACACCAAATTTGGTCAGCCTGTTAGAACTTAGTCAAACTACACAATGTGTATATTTGGTTGAGATATTTTGAGAAACAAAAAGTTTTCATACTAAATGTTGTTTTCGAACTATCGTTCCTATGGCAGCTATATGATATAGTAGTCCGATTTACACCAAATTTTGTCAGCCTGTTTAAAACTAAATCAAACACACAATGTGTATATTTGGTTGAGATATCTTGAGAAACAAAAAAGTTTTTCATACTAAATGTTTATTTCCATCCGATCGTTCCTATGGCAGCTATATGATATAGTTATCCGATCCGGCCGGTTCCGACATATGTACTGCGTGCAGCAAAAAGACGGACCTGTACCAAGTTTCATCAAGATAGCTTCAAAACTGAGCGACTAGTTTGCATAGAAACAGACGGACAGACGGACAGACGGACGGACAGACAGACGGACAGACGGACATGGCTATATCGACTCAGCTCGTCGCCCTGATCAAGAATATATATACTTTATGGGGTCTGTGAGGCTTCCTTCAATGCGTTACACATTTCGTGACAAAATTATAATACCCTCTGCAAGGGTATA
>JAWNND010000494.1:0-35647 GCA_035043265.1 Drosophila testacea
GTAGTATGCACATATGTGGATAGATATAGCGAAGGCATACTGTACTGTAAGCATATAGCAAAGGCATACTGTACATAGCATTTATATGTAAGCATGCACATAGCAGCAACACATTGTTGCAATAAATACAAATAAACAAACCAACTCAAGTGAGCGCGTAATATGATCGGTCACTTATGAGTTAGGCCAGTAACGCTAAGTCAGCGTTCCCACGCTGACCGCTTATGTCAAACATATATACACATGTTCATAAGACTCTCTCTCGCTTAGTAATAATACATAAAGATATAAGCAGCCGCTCCGCTGCTGGCGTAACCGGCAGCTCAGCTATGCGGCTTTATATATAAGAATATATGTACTTAGGCTAAGAACCAACTTATGCTCGAACAATAAAATATTCATGATTCTAAACTCAAACTGCACTGACGTGCATGTCTTCAATTGAACTCCAATATAATTTATTACATGGCGACCGTGACAAGTGTCACGCAACGTAAACCGAATTAAAACATACATACTGGCGAACGATGGAAAGGATATAACTTTTTGTTTGATACATACTGGCGAACGATGGAAAGCATTTAACTTATTACATTTGCTTGTGGCTTCTCTGGACTTATTACAAGAATAACTTATTACGGAAGGAAAAATAACTGAGTGAGTACAGGGGGCATGAGCTCTCATAATACTTTGCGACGCAAAAGACGCAGTGGCATTAAAGAGCGGATCAGACAGGGAAAGTCTGAGATCGTAAGACTCTTATATAAGACCAATAACCCACTACCTTGGGAAACTGCGGTCAAGTTGCACGACGAACTCAAACATCTTGAGTCGTTGAACAAAGTAAAGAGCCCCCCTGTCCCTCAGAGGACAACTTATTACATGGTTTAACTAATCCAGATACACATCGCCCCCAGCCAAAACCAATTCCAAAAAGACAGCGTGTATGTCCAGCAGACTGCGAGGGACCCCTATTCAGCCCACATTGCCTGGGCACATGTCAGCGGCCAACAACTACAAACACCTAGTACGAGAGGCAGACCGCCGCTTGTGCCAACGTTGGAACGAGAAGAAGTACGAGAGGCAGACCGCCGCTTGTGCCAACGTTGGAACACACCAAGGGTGAACTGACCGGCAGCGCCAAAAGGGCGCACATCATTAAAATTAATATCAATAATAACACATAAAAATTGTAAAACTATTGTAATGCCCGACGACAATTGAGTCGACCGGCAAGACGTTTGGCCCGTAAAGCCATTCGGAAAATATTAGGCAGGCAAATATTATATATTTTTTTTTCAATATATCGCTTATCGCATGATATATGTCTATAGAGACAAACAAAATAAGTAAATTAACTGAAATAATCGAAAACATTCCCAACATGGGCATTGTAGACGTTAAGTCAGTGGACTCCACTGCTAATGTTATAAATAAAGTAGAGTCAAACACTGTAGACTTAGAATTAACAAATATATTGATAATAATCATAGTTGTTATAATGTGTGCTAATTGTTTTTACAAGCTATATAAGCTGCATAATAAATGTCTAAAGAAAAAATACATGAGTCAGGCAAATGACCTGGACAAAATTTAAAAAAAAAGAGCACAAACAACATTGAAAAATAAAAAAAAAAATGTATACTTACAAAATTAAAACAGTTAAAAATAAACGAATAAGTATAAAAAAACAAATGTATATGTACAAGAAAAATGTAATTAAGAATAGGAAAATGAGTATAAAGAAATTCAACGCCGAAATAATTGATTTATTAAATGAACTGGCGGATGAGTTAGACTTTCTTTATACTCTCACAAATGAAACAAAATAAATATTAATAAAAAAAAAATTGTGATTACACTAAAGACAATTAGAGAAATATATGATAGAGTTCAGTTCACCATTGTCTTAAAGAAAGAATTCTTATCCATAATACAATGGAATGGAATGAACTATATAAAGAAATAAATAACATAAAAGTTGACTTTGATAAATCATATAAGTCACTTACACAAAACAGGCCAATTCAAAAAAATACTATTAAAAAACATATAGAAGTACTAGTTAAATGCTTTAATGAAGCACGTATACTAATACATGGCCAGAGAGAAAAATTAAATCAAGATCATTGGTCTCAAGTATCAAAATTTTTAATAAGACTACGATCTAATTTAATATCAATTAAACTTAAGTTTAATTTAGATATATCAGTACCGACCATACTTAACACTTCTCTAACAGTTGAAACTGGTAATGAACCGGAATCAACAGAACATATTGACACTGAACAAACAGAGTCCGAAGAGCTTGAAAACCCCAAAATAGAAGAGCAAGATTTAAATAATCTTACTATTCCAGCTATTTTGATGTCATATCTGGATAATACCATAGATTCTGATACTTGTTCAAGCATAATAGAGAATAAATTAAGCAGCATTACAATGGCACAAACCAATATTGATTTTATTAATACAGCATCCAAGCTTATACCAGTTTTTGACGGTAAAGCTGAAAGCTTAACAAGTTTTATTGATGCATTAGAAATATTGGATTTAATAAAAGGCGAACACGAACAATTAGCAATTTCGATGATAAAATCCAGGCTAAAAGGTGTCGCCAGAAATTTAGTCGGAAATGAACGAACAATACCTGAAGTCATATCCAGATTAAAAGCCCATGTCAAAGGCGAAACTGTGGAAGTATTGTCAGCAAAACTGATGAACTTACAGCAACGCAATAAAACTGCTAACCAATACACACTAGAGGTTGAGCAGATGACAAAAATGTTAGAAGGTGCATATATAACAGACGGCTTGCCCCTAGAGTTAGCCAGAAGTTATTCCACACAGCACGCAGTCAAAGCAATGACTAAAAATTGCACAATCGATAAGGTAAAACTTATCATGCAAGCTGGTACCTTCAATACTATGAATGATGCAGTATCAAAATTTGTAAACAGTTGCACAGAAGCAACCGGACAGCAAAACTCTGTCCTATATTTCAAAAATTCTCCACAGCGCGGCGGAAACCGCGGACGTGGAAATCATAGAGGTAACTTCCGCAATTGTAATAATAATTACAACAATAGTACCCAATACAACAATGGACGAGGCCAATATAGAGGAAACTCAAGAGGCCGTGGCAACTCGAATAGAGGCCACAACCATTCTAACCAAAATAATATTAGAGTCACCCAAAGCAATCAGGGAAACTCCCAACAACCCTCAGATATTCAGCAGTAGGAAACTATGCGGTTCATACCATTAACCTTAGTTTAAATATATTTGTAAACTTTTTCAATGTAAATACAAATAAAAAGCTTGTATTCTTAATAGATACTGGTGCAGACATATCTTTGTTAAAAGAAAATTCTGATATCTTTCATGATATCCAAGTAAATAAGAAAATAAATATTCAAGGCATAGGCCAAGACATAATACAGTCCAAAGGACTGATTTCAATAGAGATACAGACAAATAAATACATAATTCCACACGAATTTCACTTAGTAGATTTGCATTTCCCAATACCTTGCGATGGAATTATAGGCATTGATTTCATTAAGACATTCAATTGCCAGCTAGATTTCAAACCTAGTGAAGATTGGCTCATAATGAGACCAAATAATTTAAAATTTCCAATTTATGTTCCAATAACATACAGCTCTGGTAACAACTCCATAATTCTACCAGCAAGATCCCAAGTAGTCCGAAAAATTCACCTATCATCGAATGAAGATAGTGTATTAATTCCTAATCAGGAAATTGAAAAAGGCATTTATGTTGCTAATACAGTTGCATCCACCAAAAATGCATTTGTCCGATTGTTAAATACAACTAATAAAGATCAAGTTGTAAACATTAACGAACTAAATTATGAATCACTTTCGAACTATGACATAGTTCAAAACAATTCCATTAATAGAGAAAAAACTGTCTTATCTATATTAATAAAAAATTTTCCACAACAATTTAAAACACAATTAACAGATATATGCACCCAGTATAGTGATGTATTCGGACTTGAAACCGAACCGATCACTACAAATAACTTTTACAAACAAAAGCTAAGACTGAAGGATGATGAGCCATCATACATAAAAAATTATAGAAGTCCACATTCTCAAAAGGACGAAATACAAAAGCAAGTCCAAAAGTTAATAGATGACAAGATAGTTGAGCCATCTGTGTCTGCATACAATAGCCCACTTTTACTGGTACCGAAAAAGGGATTACCAAATTCAGAGACAAAGAAATGGCGATTAGTAATTGACTATCGTCAAATTAATAAAAAACTTTTGTCTGACAAATTTCCGCTACCTAGAATTGATGATATTCTAGATCAACTAGGTAGAGCAAAATACTTTTCATGCCTAGACTTAATGTCAGGTTTCCACCAAATTGAACTCGAAAAAAGTTCACGTGATGTTACATCCTTTTCAACAAGCAATGGTTCATATCGCTTCACGCGATTACCATTCGGATTGAAAATAGCGCCAAATTCATTTCAGAGAATGATGACTATAGCTTTCTCTGGACTTGAACCTTCGCAAGCATTTCTTTATATGGATGACTTAATAGTCATTGGTTGTTCCGAAAAGCATATGCTCAAAAACTTAACTGATGTTTTTGAGAAATGTAGGCAACACAACCTAAAGTTACATCCAGAAAAATGTTCATTTTTCATGCATGAAGTCACATTTCTGGGACACAAATGCACAGATAAAGGAATCTTGCCAGATGACAAAAAATACGACGTCATAAACAATTATCCAGTCCCACACGATGCGGACAGCGCCAGAAGATTCGTTGCATTTTGCAATTATTATAGAAGATTTATAAAAAACTTTGCAGATTATTCCCGTCACATAACAAGATTATGTAAGAAAGATGTGAAATTCGAATGGACAGACGAATGTCAAAAAGCCTTCGAACATCTAAAATCAGCATTAATAAACCCAACTCTTTTACAGTACCCAGATTTCAGCAAAGAATTTTGCATAATTACAGACGCTAGTAAAAAAGCTTGTGGTGCAGTCCTTACCCAAAATAAAGGTGGACTACAACTTCCAGTTGCATACGCCTCCAGATCTTTTACTAAAGGCGAAAGTAACAAAAGTACCACGGAACAAGAACTAGCAGCTATTCATTGGGCAATAACATATTTCAGACCATATATATATGGTAGACACTTTACTGTCAAGACAGACCACAGAGCTCTCACATATCTATTTTCCATGACAAATCCCAGTTCTAAATTAACACGAATGAGACTTGAGCTAGAAGAATATAATTTTACAGTAGAATATCTGAAGGGTAAAGATAATTACGTAGCAGATGCGTTATCAAGAATAACTATCAAAGAGCTACAAGACATTACCAATAATGTAAATAAAGTCACTACACGAAATCAAAGTAGACAAAATTCATGCGCAGAAAATAAAATTGTAGAATTGCCAAGGCAATCTACAGAAAAAGCTTCAAAGCCCAACGTTTACTACGTCATTAACAATGACGAAGTACGTAAAGTAGTGACCTTGCAACTAAAAAAAATGCTATGTTTTTTCAAACATGGTAAGAAAATTATTGCAAGATATGATGTTAGCGATTTATATACCAATGGAACTCTTGACTTAGGTCAGTTTTTCCAAAGGCTTGAAATGCAGGCCGGTATACATAAAATCAGCCAACTCAAAATGGCACCGTGGGAAAATATCTTTGAACAAGTTTCAATTGATAATTTCAAAAATATGGGCAATAAAATTCTAAAATCAGTACGAGTAGCGCTACTCAACCCGGTGACCTCAATTGAAAAATTGAAAGAAAAAGAAGCTATACTGTCTACATTTCACGATGATCCAATACAAGGAGGTCATACAGGCATTTTAAAAACCTTGGCCAAGATCAAAAGACATTATTACTGGAAAGGTATGACTCGAGAGATTACTCAGTACATAAGAAAATGTCCACAATGCCAAAAATCAAAAACAACGAAAAATACTAAGACCCCATTAACACTAACAGATACACCAATATCAGCTTTCGACCGAGTAATCGTTGACACAATAGGCCCATTGCCCAGATCAGAGAATGGAAATGAGTACGCAGTTACACTAATTTGTGACTTAACCAAGTATCTTGTTGCCATTCCGATCCCAAATAAAAGTGCAACAATTGTCGCTAAAGCAATATTCGAATCTTATATTCTAAAGTACGGTCCAATGAAGACGTTCATTACGGACATGGGAACAGAATACAAAAATTCGATTATTAATGATTTGTGCAAGTATATGAAAATAAAAAACATTACATCAACTGCACACCATCACCAGACAGTTGGAACAGTCGAAAGAAGTCATAGAACTTTTAATGAATACATACGATCGTATATATCAGCTGATAAAACTGATTGGGACGTATGGATTCAATATTTCGTATACTGTTTTAACACGACACCCTCTATGGCACACAATTATTGTCCATATGAATTAGTTTTCGGTAAAACTTCCAATTTACCAAAACATTTTAATAGTATAAATAGAATAGAACCTATATATAATATAGATGATTATTCTAAAGAAGTTAAGTTCAGGTTAGAATCAGCTTATAAAAGAGCCAGAATAATGTTAGAAAAACATAAGGCTAAAAATAAGGAAATTTTTGATAAGAAAGTAATAGATTTTAAAATAGAAATGGGAGACCTGGTTTTGTTGAAAAACGAAACTGGACATAAATTAGATCAAAACTATTTAGGACCTTATACAGTAGAAAATATAGAAGATAACGATAATATTATAATTAGAGATACGAATAATAAAAATAAAAAACAAAAAGTTCATAAGGATAGGTTAAAAATGTTTATTTCATAATTGTATTTAGTATGGCCATGCTAAGACATAAATAATTCTTAATCTTCTCAAATAATTTTTTTGTTGGTAATTTCATTTTCTTTGAATATATACATATAAAAATCAAAAACAAAACAAAAAATAAATATATTAATTTTTGTTGTTAATAAAATTTTCATTTGTTAATTAAAATTATTCTTTTAAGTAAAAAATACATATAAAATAACTTCATAATATTACGTTATTTTTCAAAAGAAGGGAGATGTAGTATGCACATATGTGGATAGATATAGCGAAGGCATACTGTACTGTAAGCATATAGCAAAGGCATACTGTACATAGCATTTATATGTAAGCATGCACATAGCAGCAACACATTGTTGCAATAAATACAAATAAACAAACCAACTCAAGTGAGCGCGTAATATGATCGGTCACTTATGAGTTAGGCCAGTAACGCTAAGTCAGCGTTCCCACGCTGACCGCTTATGTCAAACATATATACACATGTGCATAAGACTCTCTCTCGCTTAGTAATAATACATAAAGATATAAGCAGCCGCTCCGCTGCTGGCGTAACCGGCAGCGCAGCTATGCGGCTTTATATATAAGAATATATGTACTTAGGCTAAGAACCAACTTATGCTCGAACAATAAAATATTCATGATTCTAAACTCAAACTGCACTGACGTGCATGTCTTCAATTGAACTCCAATATAATTTATTACAACAGCCTTTATTAGTAGAAAGCCCGAAAGTAAACAAAGA
The DNA here is from genome assembly GCA_035043265.1 of Drosophila testacea. NCBI lineage: Eukaryota > Metazoa > Arthropoda > Insecta > Diptera > Drosophilidae > Drosophila > Drosophila testacea. Next base: position 7,618 of record JAWNND010000494.1, read on the forward strand.
AGATTTTTACGCTAAATCTTTTCAGTCTCTACGACACACCAATCAGATTTTTCATACTACGTTTCATGGCATCTTGGGTAATGATACTATGAAACAACTTAACGTAATAATCGATGTTAGAAATGACATTCTCGTAGAAAATTGAAACAAACGATTCCGAATCAAACAATTGCCTGCACAGGCAATTAACAATATAAAAGTAAGAACCGAACACTTGTCCGATAGTCAAAGAAAACAAAGACACCCTAACGAATACCTTTAGAAATCTTTTTGCAGACCCAGAACAAAAATTGACCTACGCTACAAACGTAGTAGGCGAGATCCGAACATCATGTAGAGAAACAAATCGCAGAAATGTTAGACGACGGAATAATACGACCTTCTAGATTGCCATACATTGCACCAGTATGAGTAGTACCAATAGAAAACGATGCTTCAGGAAAAAGAAATATAGACTAGTTATTGACTACAGAAAGCTCAATTTAGTAACTATACCCGATTGATAACCTATGCCCGAAATAAAAGAAATCAACAACAAAATTTTCACCTCGACCTAAAAGCGGTTTCCATCAGATCCCTTTAAAAGGACACGACAAAGAAAAAACGGCTTTCGCAGTCAATGGCGGGAAATATGAATTCACAAGACTACCATTCGGTTTCAAGAGCTCCCCCTTAATTTTCCAAAGAGCCCTAGATGACATTCTAAGGGAACATGTTGGAAAAATTTGCTATGTCTACATTGATGACATTATCGTTTTTAGCAAAACGAACATGCTCATCACTTGGAACAAGTATTCACGACGTTACAAAACGCAAACATGAAAGTACAGATGGACAAGTGCGAATTTTTCAAAAAAGAAGTCAACTTTTTAGGATTCACTACCTCAGATCAAGGCGTAAAAACCAATACACAAAAAGTTCAGGCGATTTCTAAGTTTCCCACTCCCCAATCTCTCAAAGAGCTGAGATCATTTTTAGGTCTCGCAGGTTACTATCGTAGATTCATAAGAGACTACGCAAAATTGGCGAAACCGCTCACCACTCTATTGAGAGGCGAAGGCGGCTGAATCTCAACCAGAATATCAGACAAAATCCCAATAAGCATTAATAAGCAGGCATAGAGGCTTTCGAAAAAATAAAAAGACGCTCAGTCTTTATTTCTTATTCGTTATTCTAAAATATCCCAACTTTAGTTAAGAATTTCACTTAACAACAGACGCTCCAAACTTTGCAATCGGAGCTGTTCTCGAGCAAGAGGGCAAACCCAAACGAGAAAGAGATGCTTGCAATCGTTTGGGCTTTGCAGAGCCTTCGAACATACCTATACGGTAGAGCCAAGGTCGTAATCTTTACAGACCACCAACCTCTTACATTCGCCCTAAGCAACAAAAACCATAACGCTAAATTAAAACGTTGGAAAACCTTTATAGAAGAATTTAATTACGAATTAAATACAAACCAGGTACCTCCAACGTAGTAGTAGACGCTTTATCCAGAAACCCAATTATCGAGTTAAACGGTACCGAGGCCACAGTAATGAGTGACGAAAGTTCGTCACACAATCTAATCCCTTCAATGGAAGTACCCATTAATGTTTTCAAAAACCAACTCTTTATACTAACCGGCGAAAAACCCGACTACCGATTTGAAATACCATTTCCAACATACCATATACACATAGTAACTCGACCAAGCTACACAGAAACCGAATTAATTCAAATTTAAAAAAAAAAGCCTCGATCCAAGAATAGTTAACGGTCTGTCCATTCAGAAAATATGATGGGACGAATTCAAGAATTTTATCCAGTCCATTTTTCATCTTATAAAATAAGATACACACAAGAAAGTAGAGGACATTAACGATATTAACAAACAAAGTGAAATAATAGCCCAAGAGAACAGACGACCACATAGGAATGCTTCAGAAAAAACCTCAAATCTTAGAAAAATACTTTTTTCACAGCTACATAAAAAGCTAAAGAAATTGCGAAGTCATGCTTAACATGCAAGGAATCTAAATATGACAGACACCCTCCAAATTCTGAAATTCAGCCAACCCCGATTCCCCAATCCCCAGGTGAAATCATCCATGTCGACATCTATATTACCGAGCAACACACTATATTAACAAGCATCGATAAATTTTTAAAATATGCCCAAGTAAAAATTTTAAAGTCAAGAGCCGCAGAAGAAATAAAAAATACACTGAGAGAAACCTTAATAGCATTTGGTATTCCAAAAATAATAGTCATTGATAATGAAAGAGCTCTGCACTCAGCATCAATTAAATTCCTTCTACAAGACCAATTAGGCATTCAAGTCTTTACCACACCCCTTACAGTTCAACTAGTAATGGCCAGATAGAATGGTTTCACTCCACCCTTTCCCGTAGGTAGGTCAGGTGGCGAGCTGGATTAACCAGTCTCTTCAATTGGAGCATTCTCCGTTTTGATCCACAGGGGGGGGGGTACCTTCTCGTCAAAATTATGTATATGTACTATGTGTTAATGTGTTAATCTTTCCTAAACCCTCTAAATCCACTTGCTGTGGTTTAGGAAGTTTAGGATTTTGTCTATTGCGATGTATCCTACATCGTTTAGCGACGCGAGTTCATGTGCCCCAAGCCATCTGTGTCTGCTCCTGCCTAGAGCTGGGCAGTGGCAGAGCAGATGCTCGGGGGTTTCTGCCTCCTGTGGGTCATTGCAGCTGCGGCAGTGCTGGTTGAAGGGGAGGTTTGTTTTCCTGGCGTGTGTTCCAACCCGACAGTGACCTGTAAGTGTTGCTGTTATTCTTGCAATGTCCTTTCTAGATTTGCTCAGTAGCTCTTCAGTGCGTTTTTTGTTGTATTCCGGCCAAGTGTGTTTAGCTTTCCTACACCCATCGTGAGTTTTCCATCTCACGTTAGCTTTACTGGCGTGCAGTTTGTGGATTTCATGTTTAATGGAATTAAGGGGTGGGCGCACCTCTTCTGGTGTTGTTTTCATCTCTGACCCTAGTCTGGCCAGCTCGTCCGCTTTTTCGTTACCTGCGAGATCCCTATGACCTGGGATCCAAATCAGAGAAACAGTGTTGTTGAGTCCAACTGCATTGAGAGCTTGTTTGCAGTTTGTAGTTAGTACAGAGTTTTGCCGAACAGAGCTGAGTGCTTTGATTGCCGCCTGGCTGTCCGAGAAGAATGCCACATTTGCATTCCTGAGTCCACGCTCTAATAGATGCTTAGCTGCTTCCATTATTGCGAAGGTCTCTGCCTGGAACACGCTCGATGGAATGACTTTTCCACTATCAGGTCCGGCGAGTATATTCCGGCCTCTACACCACAGTCCATCTTGGATCCATCGGTGTAGAGTTTCATGTCAAATGTGGCATCCAGGTTCTCGACAGCCCACTCCTCTCTTGATGGGATTCTTGTTTTGAAATTCTGTTCAAAATTTGTTTTGGCAATTACGTAGTCCGTCTTCATGGACGAGCGAAATTGATTGCCGCTTAGTATGCTGCTGTGTCCTGTGTTTCTGGCCTTCCAGCACTCTGACTCCCTGAGTCGTATGGCCGATTGTGCCGCTATACTTTTGATGTGCAAATCAATTGGTAGCAGATTCAGTATGGCGTTCAGAGCCATTGTTGGACAGGATCTCATAGCGCCTGTTGCTCCTGCGCATGCTGTCCGCTGAATTCTTGTGATCTTGTCAATGTTATATTTTTTAGACAGTGCTGGCCACCAGCCCAGCGCTCCGTATGTGAGAATGGGTCTAACAACTGCCGTGTACATCCAGAGAGTCATCTTAGGATGTAGTCCCCACGTGTTGCCGAAAGTTTTTCTGCAGGAATAGAATGCAATGCACGCCTTCTTGACCCGCTCCTCTATATTTAGCTTCCATGATAGTTTTGGGTCTAGTATCACTCCTAGATACTTAGCTTTGTCTGATAGTTTCAATCTTTCCCCGCTAAGTTTCGGCAGATTGAAAACTGGAATCTTTGTTCGTCTTGTGAAGAGCATCAATTCCGTTTTGGCTGGGTTCACTCCTAGACCACACGACTTGGCCCAATCGTTTAGTCTCCGGAGTGCACTTTCCATAATGTTGCTTATGGTGTCTAAAAAGGGGCCTGAGACCAGTAGCACCACGTCGTCTGCGTATTGCCTTCACTCCTCCTTGGTTTAGTTGGTGCAGTATCTTGTCCATATTTATTAGCCAAAGTAGCGGGGACAGTACTCCCCCCTGAGGTGTGCCTCTGCTCACGTATCGCGTGAGATTATCGCCACCCAGGTCGGCTGTTATCTTCCTGCTCTTTAGCGTAGTTGCGATCCATGCGCTGATGTATCCCTCGACTTTAAGTTCGTTGAGGGATTCCAGGATGGAGTTCGCATTTACATTATTGAAGGCTCTTTCTATGTCTAAAAAGGCCGCCATCGTGTATTGTTTAGCCTCCAGGGATCTTTCAATTTGCCGCACTATTACTTCGTGTAGTGCTGTTTCTGTTGACTTCCCTTTTGTGTACGCATGTTGGTCTTTAGATTGCTTGCCTTCAATTTTTTGTCGAATGTGAATGTCCAGAATTCTTTCTAACGCCTTAAGATTGAAGGATGTAAGGCTAATGGGTCTGTAGTCCTTAGCTAGGATATGCCCTCTTCTTGCTGGTTTAGGAATGAATATTACATTTGCCTCTCTCCAGACAGACGGAACATAGTTCTGTCTGATGCAGGCTTTTAGTATGTTTAGGAGCCATGAGATCGTGTCTTCATCTATGACTTGTAGCATTTTTGGGATTATTCCGTCCGGTCCTGGACTTTTGTATGGTTCAAAAGTATTTATCGCCCAGATGAGTTTCTCTCTGGTTACTACTTCTGTATCACTGTTTTCGTGGGACATGTTAATTGGGAGGGGCTGCTCCTTTGCAGTGTTTCCTGGGAAGTGTGTGTCTACCAACACTTCTAAGGATTCTTTGGTCGACATTGTCGAGCTCCCGTCTGATCTGTTTAGCAGACTTGGGCTGTTGTGGTCTTTTGATAGGATTTTAGCAATTCTAGCCGTGCTCCTTTATGTTTTCAATGGATTCGCAGTATTTGGCCCATGAGTCCTTCTTGGCCTTATATAGTGCCTGCTTATATGCCTTTAGTGCATCTTTATATGGTTGCCATATTTTGCTAGCGTAGCTCTGGTTGAAGGCTTTTCTTGAGATCTTCCGGAGTTTAGCTAGTTCCTGATTCCACCACGGTGGATATTGTTTCCTTGCATACGTCACTGGGCATGATGACGTGTATGCCTTGTTGAAAATTTTGTTTAGCTGGCCAATCTCCTCATCTATTTCTTTGGTGGAGAGATTTTCTTCTATACACTGAGATTTCACTTTGGACTGAACTAGTTTGGCGAACTTGTTCCAGTCCGTTTTGCGTGGGTTACGTAATTTTTCGGTCTTGATCGCGACGATATCAATTCCGAAGAGTAAGTATCTGTGGTCTGAAAACGAATGACGCATGGATACCCTCCAGTTACTTATCTTAATGTGACTGTAGCTAGTAAGCAGTGTGAGGTCTAAAACCTCCTCCCATCCTTGGTGCTCCTCACTACTGGGGAAGACAAAGGTGGGAGTACTGCCCTGGTTGCATATTGTCATGTTACTATTTATAATGTAATCGAAGAGAGACTCACCTCGTTCATTAATTTCTGTGCTTCCCCATACCGTATGTCTGCATTTGGCGTCGCATCCTAGCAGTAAGTCGGTTTTGGTCTTCTCGGCCTGTACCAATAGTCTTTCCACGGCTGCTGGTGGAGCTTGTTGGTCATGCGGCATGTAAGCGGAGGCGATCATCAGCGCTTTGCCTCCGGCCAAGTCGATCTTGACAACTGTCAGATCTTCCTCGCTCAAGCTGGGGAGTAAAAGTGCTTTATAAAGTTTTTTGATTATTATACAAGCTCTCGGCCTACCTTCGGAGCTCTTGTAAATTATGTCATAGCCATGTGCAGATAGACCCAAGACTGTCGTGTCTCTAGTCCAGGGCTCTTGTATAATGCCGACGTCTATGTCCTCCTCACGGAGGAGGACAACAAGATTATCTGAAGCTACCCTGCTAAGCTTTAGATTTATCTGAACGACGGTCGGCATTAGTGTGTCGTTGCAACTGTCTTGCCAGTGTCGGTCTCGACATCTGGCTTCTCCTCGACCTCTTCGAGGATGTTGTCCGGAGGTTCGTTCCGAAAGACCTTGATCTTGGCCTTTCGAGCACCGTACCACAGCCTGTGGTCGTTTTTCTCCAGCTGCTCCAGACATTCCTCGTTGATTAGAAGGAGGAAGGGCTGGCTCGCCTTCATCACCTGCTCGGCCTTCAGCACCACCCAGTCATCGGTCTTGATGCCTGGGTTCATGACTCGCAGCGTCCGGATGAGCTTGTCATGATCCGCTTGGCCCTTGGGTAACCAGATACGTGCCCGGGGCGCCGAGGGATGTCCCTGGCTGGGATGAGCTAATCCAAGCCCAGCCCATGCATCGCTAATCTTAGCTATGCACTCTGCCGGGAACAACCTCCGACCCTCGTCCACGCAGGTGATTACCTCTAGCCCCGTATCACGCTGAGGAGCTAGGAGGTAGCACGGCTGAGGAGGTCCGGGGATCGACTCGAAGCATCGGACCGACGCGGTTGGTCCTTCCACCTCTCCCGACTTCTCCGCCGAGCAGCTGACCATCCGCTTGAGCCCGTCAACCAGCGCCATGGCCAAGTGTCCTTCGCACTTCGCTGGAAAGCCGTGCCTGGCTTTCCAACCGAGGTGGCCTTGCGTCACCTTCGTCCTGGTCTCTTGGGCGCGTTTGACCCTCCTGCGGATCCGGTTGCGCTTCGATTACCAGCTGCGATTGTTCCGTGCGCTGGGTTGCCCGCTAGGCCTCGAACTGCGCGATCGTTCTGCCATCTGGACCGTCACCGGCGTCGCGCGGGTCGGTCTGCCCTCTGCTCGTTCTTAGCATCTTGCCAGGATGAAGCGGGCTCGACCGGCCTCTGCCTGGAGTATTGGTAGTCCGTACCTGGGCTTACATCAGCTCTTCGCTTGCTGTTCGTTGATTCGGTTGTTGGATTGATTGGGGTGTGCTCGTCTGAGCCGCACCACCTGAGCAATTCTGCACTAACGTCTCCTGGCTGGAGCCGAGTAGTGCCTCCACGTCAATATCGCTCGTATCGACATCATCTAGTCTCGGTATATCCGAGGCTGGTGTTGGAGGTTCATTTACATAGTTCATATCGCCCGCATTGCTCGACAAGGCAAGCGCCGCGGGCCCGAGAAGATTTGGGGAGACAGTGGGTCGACCGAGGCAGTGCCCCATACCTCGGCAAGGCTGGATACGACCCGAGGTTGCCCGGCCTCGGGAAGGCTCCGCCCAAACACAGCTGGAATTACCCCTCAGCTGCGAACCTTTAAGTCAGCGGGTACGGGTCGCATGACGCCCCTGACTTGAGGGTGGGCCGTTTAAAGACCCTTGCCCAGGTCTCGGAGAAGGGATGGGTGATAGACAGGAATGAGGTTTTTTTAGGAGTAGACGGGGCAACGTCGCCGCTCATAGTTAGCCGTACTACTAGTACGTTACCAAGGGATACCGCGTGGAGGTCCTCTCCCGCGGGAAAGAGTGTACGCTGCATTGCTGCAGTTTCCACCTGTGAGTCGACTTGATGTGTCCAGAACAAGGAATAATCACTCTGCCTTAGCTAAGTCAGAGCTTTGCCTTGCTTTTTCACACCCTATCCCCCCACCACCCTTTCAGAAATAATGTTCTTTTCAAAGCAGTTCAAGAATATAACTCGTCCATTCACTCTGTAATCGGGAAAAAACCAAGAGACATATTCTTAGGCATGGTAGTCTTTAACGACCGGATAAAGCAGAAGAGAATAGGAAAAAAATAGTGAATAAACTCACAGGAAAACAAAAAGCTGACTTAGAATACCGACAACAAAGACAAGAACGAGGTAAAGAATTATGAACAAGGGGAGGTAATTTTCGTCAAAATCGACAAAAGATTGGGTCCAAAACTGACACCCAGGTACAAAAAGGAAGTAGTAGCAAAAAATAGAAACTCAACCATCAAAACACAGTCAGGGAAAATAGTACACAAAAATAATGTTAGAGCTTATAGTCGCTTTCCACGAGCACTGTCAATAAGCGTCATTCAGTACAATTTTGACATTCGAATCGAATGACAAATTCGGCCTGTACAAATTCCCATTAGGCCCCGAATGACTTAACTGAATGACACCGAATGACGGCTCGTGGAAAGCGGCTATTAATTTACAGGATCATTGTACCAACATGCTTGGGGATAACGACAGTCCTCGACTACTCAAACTCATAAGTCAATTCAATCGACACTGTTACCAGCAGCTTACGGACTAGCACCTTTAAAATAATCCACATTTTTGATTTAGAGAAATATGCAATTATCTATTCATCATTGGAAAACTCACTTCAATCACTCAAGTTATCTCACCCATTATACCCATTCCTCTCCTTTGATCTGTCGCAAGTCAAAAATTACTAATAAAGACTCAAGCCCCCAACTAAAAACAAAAGAGCAATTGAAGTCTTAGGCACAGCGTGGAAATGGTTGGCAGGAACTCCGGACCAACACGATCATGAAGTTATAATTAATAAAATAAGATTAAATAGAGAATAATAATAAACAAGTTGTCATAAACCGAATAATAAATGAAAAAATCAATCAATTGACAAATGTAACTTATTAGAAGTAATTGTTAACCGAAAAGCAAATATTCTTAGATACAAAATACAATTGGTAAAAGAAGAATTAACCAATATTTTACATGCAATTACATATTTTCTCAGCAATTGAAACCAACATTGTAGAACAAATTTTTAAGAAAGAAAACCATTCTATTTTTAAAATAGAAGAACTTTTAGAATTCTCAAAAGTAAAACTTGCCACAAGCGGTAAAGACTTAATTTACATAATTAGCCTCCCAACCATAAGCTTAGATATATGCAGAATACTTAAAGTTACAGCCGTAAAGAGAGCCCAAATTATCAATGATATAAAATATGAAAATGTACTAGAATGTATGAACGAGTTATATGCCAGTTAACCACCTCTAGGTTCCATTGGGCAACTGGATGCCGTCACTACTGTGTTGCGACACAGAAGCACTGACTTTGCATTATCGGTTGGCCAGTTCAGCGGGGAAATATGATCCCTTTTGTATGCGCGCTAAGTGGCCGCTGAAGAACGGCACGAGGCGCAAAGTCAGAATTCTGTCATCGTCGCTGCTAGGCAGCCGCGGTTTAATGTGAGCTTCAAATATCTTTGTAAATTAGTTTTAAGAGAACCCGCCCTTGAGTCGGTACATAATGCAATAAATAAAGAACACAAGTTGAAATATTAATTGAATTTAATTACACTTCTATTTATTGCTAATTGGCGCCCAACGGCTTTTTATTAAAACTCCGCAATTGTCAACTACGCCGCCAACGCCAATTTAAACAAACCACAAAGCCATCTAATCGTCAACACGATTAAGTGTAAGAGTTATTTATCTAATTTACATTAGAAGATTAAGAGTAACACAGTGCCCTGTGAACAAATATTAGGTAGGTCAGGTGGCGAGCTGGATTAACCAGTCTCTTCAATTGGAGCATGCTCCGTTTTGATCCACAGGGGGGTACCTTCTCGTCAAAATTATGTATATGTACTATGTGTTAATGTGTTAATCTTTCCTAAACCCCCTAAATCCACTTGCTGTGGTTTAGGAAGTTTAGGATTTTATCTATTGCGATGTATCCTACATCGTTTAGCGACGCGAGTTCATGTGCCCCAAGCCATCTGTGTCTGCTCCTGCCTAGAGCTGGGCAGTGGCAGAGTAGATGCTCGGGGGTTTCTGCCTCCTGTGAGTCATTGCAGCTGCGGCAGTGCTGGTTGAAGGGGAGGTTTGTTTTCCTGGCGTGTGTTCCGATCCGCCAGTGACCTGTAAGTGTTGCTGTTATTCTTGCAATGTCCTTTCTAGATTTGCTCAGTAGCTCTTCAGTGCTTTTTTTGTTGTATTCCGGCCACGTTTGTTTAGCTTTCCTACACCCATCGTGAGTTTTCCATCTTACGTTAGCTTTACTGGCATGCAGTTTGTGGATTTCATGTTTAATGGAATTAAGGGCTGGGCGCACCTCTTCTGGTGTTGTTGTCATCTCTGACCCTAGTCTGGCCAGCTCGTCCGCTTTTTCGTTACCTGCGAGATCCCTATGGCCTGGGATCCAAATCAGAGAAACAGTGTTGTTGAGTCCAACTGCATTGAGAGCTTGTTTGCAGTTTGTAGTTAGTGTAGAGTTTTGCCGAAAAGAGCTGAGTGCTTTGATTGCCGCCTGGCTGTCCGAGAAGAATGCCACATTTGCATTCCTGAGTCCACGCTCTAATAGATGCTTAGCTGCTTCCATTATTGCGAAGGTCTCTGCCTGGAACACGCTCGCCAGACCTAATAGATGGAATGACTTTTCCACTGTCAGGTCCGGCGAGTATACTCCGGCCCCTACACCACAGTCCATCTTGGATCCATCGGTGTAGAGTTTCATGTCAAATGTGGCATCCAGCCCACTCCTCTCTTGATGGGATTCTTGTTTTGAAATTCTGTTCAAAATTTGTTTTGGCAATTACGTAGTCCGTCTTCATGGACGAGCGAAATTGATTGCCGCTTAGTATGCTGCTGTGTCCTGTGTTTCTGTTCTGAATATCTAAATACTAGTAAATTCTTTGCTTTGACTTAATTGTGATACTTTTCATGTGAAGAAAGAACAGAAAGAACAGTAATACAGGTAGTTAGGAAGACATTATTACAGCTTATAGAGAACAAGAAGAAAGTATTGAAAATACAATACAGTCAGAAGAAAATACAATACAAACAGTAGAAACCAAAATGACTACCACAAAGGAAATAGTTGACATCTTGATGCAAGCTCTTCAATGTCAGGCAACAAATATGGAGGCACGTTTCGAGGCGGAGCTCGAAACAATAACAAAATCTTTTGAAGATAAAATTGAAAGAAGTAAAGTGCCTAGTGTAGGAAATAGCGAAGCGATTCGCTATGAGAAAGTAAAGATAGTGCCAGGAATAAATTGTGAAGTGCCACTCGATCTGGTTAAATCTTTGCCTGAATTCGATGGCAAACAGAATGAGTATGTCGCTTGGCGTGAGGCAGCGGCAGCTGCATATGAGGTATTCGAGCCTTTTAATGGCAGCACCAAACACCAAGCACCAAGTTTTCCCAGCCAAGCCGGCGGATCTACCATCCGCTTTGGCCATTGCATTAGAAGCAGAGGTAAGCAACGACTATGCGCAGTTTGCTGCAAGTTTTGCTAAGACCACTGAAGAAAGGAGAAATCAAAAAAACTCAGACCAACGCCCACGCTATTAGCAGAATGATAGACAAATTGAATCATGGTAGAACAAGGCTTCCACAATTCCAGAGGAATCAAAATTCAAGTCAAAATAACAGGGATGAGCAGGGTCAGGGACCCAGCAGCAAGCCAGTTCTCAACCAAGTAGTCAGGGACAGCGTTTGTAGGGCCGAGAACAGCAAGATTGAGCGCCTGAACCAATGGAAGTCGATCCGTTCCGAATCGATCCATTGTCCAAATTAAAATATATTGTACCCGCACTAGAACCTTTTCAAGTAAAATCCATACATGGATCAACTCTAATAAAACATAAATGTCCGATTAACATATATGATGTAGAATACTATTTCTTTATCTTACCTACACTAAACGATTTTGATGGGATCATAGGCCTCGATTTACTAATGGAGGCTGACGCTAACCTGATTTTAAAAATAATAATATTGAACTTAAAGGTGACAATGAATCACTTTTATTTAAAAAATGCTACACTGTAAATTTGATCCAAGTCAACGACGAGGATGTGCCCTCGGCCATTAAAGAATCTTTTCACAATATGATCAAATCAAGATCAAAAGCTTTTGCGGACCCAAACGAGTCCCTACCCTATAATTTCAACACTGTGGCTACCATCCGAACAGATGATGAGTCAGTGTATTCAAAATTATACTCCTATCCTATGGGCGTAGCCGACTTTGTAAATTCAGAAGTTCAACAACTTCTCGAAAACGGCATTATTCGTCCGTCCAGGTCACCATACAACAACCATATTTGGGTTGAGGATAAAAACGGTGTCGGCGAGCTCGGCCACAAGAAAAAGAGAATGGTTATTGATTTCAGAAAACTGAATCAAAAACCGTGAGCGATAAATACCCCATACCTTCTATATCAACAATATTGTCAAACTTGGATAAAGCCCAATTTTTTACAACATTGGGCCTGAAGAAAAGGCTTCCTTTTGGCCTAAAAAATGCCCCAAGTAAGGGAACAAATCGGGAAGACATGTTACGTCTATGTTGATGACGTAATAATATTTTCCGATTGTAAAGAGGAACATGTCAAACACATTGACTGGGTTCTAAAAAGTCTTTACGATGCTTCCATAAGGATCTCTCAGGAGAAATCCAAGTTTTTTAAGAAAGCTGTGGAATATCTGGGATTTGTTGTTACTGGAGGCAGTCTGCAAACTTCCCCTGACAAAGTACAAGCGATCCAAAATTTTAAGCCACCCTCAAATTTGTTTGACCTCAGGTCAATCTTAGGGTTAACCAGCTACTATACTATAGGTGTTTCATAAAAGACTACGCCGCTATAGCTAAACCCCTAACCGAACTATTAAAAGGTAACAACGGCAAGGTTAGTGCCCATCAGTCAAGAAAAGTCCAAATTAACCTAACAGCTAAACAGCTGGAAACCTTTGACAGACTAAAAAATATCTTAATGTCGGAAGAAGTGATTTTAATGACCTAACAACTGATGTTTTAGGACATGTTCTAGGAGCTGTGTTGTCACAGGAAGGTCGCCCAATAACAATGATCTCAAGAGCATTGCGGGATAAAGAAACAGATTTCGCTGCAAACGATCGAGAGTTGTTGGCAATTTACACTGACCATCAGCACTTGACTTTCTCAGCATCTGATCGCAACCCAAATGCTAAAATAAAACGCTGGAAAGCTTTTATTGACGAGCATAATCCTAATATGATGAACAAAGCTGGCAAGGAAAACTATGTGGCTGACACACTGACGCGTCAAAAAATAAATGCCCTAAATTCGAACTCCCAATGTTCGGACCTTGCTACAATTCACATTGAAGAATCCCTGACTTACACAATTGAGACTACGGACAAGCCGGTTAACTGCTTTAGGAATCAGATAATAATCGAGGAAGCCGATTCCTCCTCCGTAAGAACGTTTCTGCTTTTTTAGAACAAAGCAAGACACGTTATACGAGTCTCTGATCGCAATACAGACATTACAAGATGTAGTAAATGTAGGAGTAGTGAACGCAGTACATTGTGAACTGCCAGTTCTTGCGTTCATCCAACAGAAACGGATTGAACTTTTTCCGGCAACTACATTCAGATATTCTAAATATCTCGTTGAGGATATCACGGACAAAACAGAACAAAGGGAAATAGTGACGGCCGAGCATAACAGAGCTCATCGGGCAGCGCAAGAAAACACCAAACAAATACTGCGTGACTATTTCTTTCCTTATATGAACAAACTAGCAACAGAAATCGTTGCCAATTGTAGAGTTTGTTCAATGGCAAATTACGACCGACATCCAAAAAACAGATGTTGGCCGAAACACCAGTCCCCACTTATGCAGGAGAACTCTTAGGTTAGGTTAGGTTAGGTTAGGTTATAGTGGTTGGCGATTGGATCGACACACATAGGCCTCAAACGGGCCCGTTGTGATACCATGGATCACTCCCCAGTTTGACATTTTGTGGTAGAAATTGATATTCTTACAGAGGAGTCCAGTTCGTTGCTTGGATATATTTGTAGATCTTTCGCGGGCTGCATGATGCGTGCTCGCCTAGACTATCGAAAAACGGTTTACCCAGGAATTTGTATCTTCTCTTAATCAAGGCCGGGCAGAAACAGAAGAAATGCTCCGAGGATTCTTCCTCCTCTTCATCTTTACAACTTCTGCAGAAGTCGTTGTAAGGGGCGTTAAGCCTACGTGCATGAGCACCTACTGTCTCGTGACCCGTGATAGCACGGACCACTGCAGAGCATTCCGTTCTATCTAGCTTGCATAGCTTGATAGAGCGAGTGCGGTCAATGCTCGGCCAGGTTTGTCGAGTAATCCTGCATGTCATGGTGTTATTCCATTGCCTGATTGCGCTGTGAATTGAGTGTGTTTGAAGTGTGAGCTTGCAGGTTGCCAGGGGCATACATATACCCTCCTTGGCTGGAAGAAGAGGGCCAGTCGTGCCTTGACTGGCTAGTTCATCCGCTATGCATTTGCCTAAAAAGTCTCGGTGCCCTGGCACCCATATTAGACAAATATCAAATTGTACGGCCATCTCGTTAAGAGATTTGCGACAATTTGTGACTGATCTCGACTTTGTTGTAGTCGCTTCCAGAGATTTATAATCTGCATGACTATCATTGTAGATGTTAACGGCTTTCACCTCAGTGGTGTGGTCTCGCAGGGCGTTTAGTGCTTCGTTTATAGCTAGTACTTTAGCTTGGAATACACTACAATGATCAAGGAGTCTGAAAGATAGATTGAGGTGTAGCTCTTGGGAATATACTCCTCCCCCTACCCGATTGTCTAATTTGGAACCATCTGTGTAGAAATTAATAGCTCTAGCGTTTCCTGAAGTATCATTTTCCCATTCTTCTCTTTGAGGTATAATTACTGTAAAGGGAGCCTTGATGTGCTCAGTTGGCATACAGTAGTCTGTCTTTTGGGGGACATATCCACTGTTTAGCAGAATCGAGGAGTGCCCGTAAGGGTTGGATTCCCAGTAACCGGAGTCTCTGAGGCGAATTGCTGTCATAGTGGAGCGATCTGCCCCTATTTGTGTGAGAGTTCTGATATTTTGGATGGCATCTAGTGCATCGGTTGGAGTGGATCGAAGAGCTCCTGTGATACAGAGCTCGGCCATCCTTTGGATTTTATTTACTTTGTTTATGGCGTTCTGTCTCGAAAGGGCAGGCCACCAGACTCCCATAAAGAAGGATCGGTCTGACGATTGCTGTATACAACCATTGTACAATATATGGGGACATGCCCCACTTTAGTCCTATGGCTTTCCTACAATTGTACAGGGTTACAATTGCTTTTCTGTTTCGTTCTTGGATTTTTAGTTTGATTTTGAGTTTGACTTGGATTTTTGAGTTTGACTGTCATGAGGTCACACAGTGTTTGGGGTATTTGCCCGAGAAAATGATGGCAACGTCGTCTGCATAGGCTACCACTTGACATCCTCCTCCCTCTATGTCACACAGTAGTTAGTTTACTACTATGTTCCATAGGAGAGGAGACAGAACTCCCCCTTGGGGTGTTCCTCTGCTAATGTGTCTGGTTAAGGAGGAGTGTCGATGATGCACCCCTGCTAACGAGCAACTGGTTTATCAATCCCACTAAACGGCCGTCAACCCCCAGGCAACTCAGCGCGCCTGTGATGGCCTCCGGAGTGACGTTGTTGAAAGCCCCCTCTATGTCTAGGAAGGCTATAAGGGTGTATTCTTTATAATGTAGTGACTTTTCAACGGTGGCGACAACGGAGTGTAGGGCTGTCTCCGTGAATCAGTAGAGGCTACTGTATGCGTGCTGACTATTTGAAATGAGTTCTTTCGGGATACTGGTTCTAAGCTGTAGGGCCAGGAGTCGCTCGAAAGTTATTAGCATGAAGGAAGAAAGACTAATTGGCCTAAAGTCTTTTGGTGAGGTGTGAGATGCCTTTCTAGCTTTTGGGATGAAGACTTCTTTTGAAACTCTCCAAGTGTCGGGAATGTAACCCATCTTACGTAGCCAATTTGTGGCAATTGATCCTGCGTGAATAAGTTTTGCAGGAGTTATATCGTCTGGGCCGGGGCCGTTAATCGCCCAGTCGATGTTTCTCTTGCTGAGAAGAGATATGTTTATAGGAACCTCCCCTAGCGGTTGGTTTGTTAGTGAATTTTGTTTACTACATCCCGGAAAGTATGTTGAGAGAAGAACGTCTAGCGACTCTTCACTCGACGTTGTCCAGGACTGTTCATTTTTCTTGACATACCCTAGTGTGGGATTGGTTTTAGAGAGGATTTTTCTCAGTCTGGCTGCTTCGGAGGAAGACTCGATATCTGAGCAGAAATTGCGCCAGGAGCTTCTCTTAGCTGGTCCGGTTCTATACTCAGACCAAGATTGCTCAGAGTCAAGGTATTTGGCCTTGTTGAAAAGGGCCCTACTTCTTTTACGGATAGCATTAAGATCGGACGACCACCAAGGTGGCTTTTTCTTGCCTTTAGGTTTACTAACTGTGCAAGCCAACCTGTTGCAGAATTGCATGCCTCAGTGAAGGTTTTTACGAGGAACATGAGATTATAGATTGTGTGGGGACCCTCTGGAGGGTCCGTAGAGATAGCTTTTGATAGGGAGCTATTGTATTTTGGCCAGTTTGCTTTCCTGGCGTTAATAAATTGATTTGGTTCTGGGTGACTCATGTTAAGTACGTATTCAATGAATCTGTGATCGGAGAAGGAGTGTTCTTGCGATACTTTCCATTCCTGTATTGAGTCAAAAATGAAGTGAGAGGAGAGGGTCAAGTCTATGACTTATTTTCTATTTTTAATAATGTGTAGCATGTGTACATATATATAATAAATAATAATTCAAGACATATTGAGCACCAACACTTAAATGCCTAAACATAAACAAGGCAGCAACACTTTGTTGCCAACATAAAATATATAAAGCGGTGACTTTATCGCTGCGCGGCCAACGCTAAGTGCTAACGAAATATGATCGCACTTGATAACAGCGCCCGCCCAAATAGTCAAGTCAGCGTTCTCACGCTTGACCATTTCAAGTATATACATATGTGCACATTCATAACACTCTCTGCCGCCTGCAACGTTTCCGTTGCTTTATATACAAGACATGTAAAACGGCTGTGCTCGCTGCTTCACAGCTCGTGGCTTTAGGCTAAGCAAGACAATCAATAAAGTACAGCAAAAGAAGACAGACGTCTTCCAGACAAAACCTCAAGCGTTATTATTTCATAAAATAACTCAACAATCAATACACTACTATTCTGGAGTTAAACGATCAATACATGGCGACCGTGACTTGGTCCGGACAGCAACTATAACAAAAACAATGGCAAAGAAGTGATCAAAGACGATTTCCAGGCGGAGCTGCAGCTATCTAATAGATATAAACTGTCAATGCATCAATACTACAACAAAAACCAGATGATACGGAATAAATACATGGAAATTTCAAACGGAAATAGTCTGAGTGAGTAGAGTTTTGAGTGATATGGGTAAGCGCGGAGGCGTTAAAACAAAAGTAAATAAGAGAATAGCGCACATAAAGTGGCTATTATTTACCAAAACGCGGCCTCCCGCATGGTCAACTGCACAAAAGTTGCAGTCAGAGCTTGACTATTTAAAAGCAAGTCTCTTAACCTTTAAACACCCTATCACTAAAGCTCACTCAGCTATAAAATCAATTGACACAAAAAGTAATACAAATCTAAACATCCCCAAGCCATTGCCAAAGAGGCCAGACGCCTGCCCAAGAGATTGCCCTGGACCATTGGAGAGTGCACATTGCAAATCCACTTGCATGTTGCCTGCAGCACAACCAGAAGAACAACAAAAGCAGAAGACTCAGAAGAAACAACAAGCGTGAGGGGCACCCCCGCCAATTACGCATACGAGGGAGCGTCAACGTACCAGGCCGGTGACGTCCAGTTGACGCGGAATGGGTCCATAGCAGCAGCAGCAGTATATAAACATAATCTTAATTTTAAATTTGATATTGCTTATTTGAAACATTATAATTATTATATTTAATACTACTATTGTAAATTTGCGCAGAACCCTCTCTGCCCAATTAGAAAGTATAGCCCGTAAAGCTATGCGAAACGATAGGTAGGAATATTGTCAATGAAATACAACTCTATTAGTAAATCTTCAGAAGATTTAATTGAGGAAAATTATAAATACTACAAATTGCAAATACCCAAAATGGGTTTAGTAGACGTTAAATCAGTGGATTCCACTGCTAACGTAATAAATAAAGTAGAAGCAACAACCATAGATTTAGAATTAACAAATATCCTATTAATAGTCATTATTGTTGTTATGTGTGCAAATATGTTTTATAAATTGTATAAAATGCACAATAAATGTTTAAAGAAAAAATATGTGAGCCAAGCAAATGACTTGGACAAAATATAATTAAGAATGCACACAACAACAAAATGACAAATATACTTAAGAACAATATGAAATACAGAAAAATACAATATAGAATTTTCTCCTTTAATACATTGCACTAATACTCAAAAGGCAATCGTATTAACAACCATTCCCGGTATACAGGTTAGATCAGTTATAGACGATCACCCAAAGCTAGGCAGAACTCTTATAATGATGGTATTCATTAAATAATTCATATCCATAAAACAATGGAATGGAAAGAGTTACTAGCAGAGCTAAACAAAATAAAAACAGAGTTTGACAAATCGTATAAGTCACTAACTCAAAATAGGCCGATAAAAAACCCCACAATAAATAGGCATGCAGCCATATTAGTAAACTGCTTTAATGAAGCACGTGGACTAGTATATGAGCATAGAACACACTTGAATAAAGACCATTGGTCTCAAGTATCAAATTTTTTGATCAAACTAAGATCAAATTTGATTTCAATAAAAGAAAAGTTCAATTTGGAAATTTCAGTACCAACTATACTGAATAGCCCATTGGTAATTGTAACTGGTGATGAACCGGAAACATCCAACACTGAACCAAAAGAATCGCAAGAGTTTGAAGTTGCAAGCTCAAAGATCGAAGAAGAAGACTTGAATAATCTGACAATTCCAGCCATACTAACACAGTCTGAAGTGTTAGATCTAGAATATTCAGATTCTGAAACAAATTCAAGCATAATAGAGCAAAAGCATATAAACATAAACACCATGGCCCAAAATCCTTCAAGTCATGAGTTTATTGCCGATGCAACCAGGCTTATACCAGCTTTCGATGGTCAGGCTAAGCATCTAGCCAGTTTCATCGATGCTCTAGAAACAGTAGACGGATTAAAAGGCGAACATGAATCATTAGCTATTTCGATAATAAAAACGAAGCTAAAAGGTTATGCCAGAGATCTGATCGATAACGAAAAAACAATACCTGAAGTAATTGCCAGACTTCAAGGTACTGTCAAAGGCGATACTGTAGCAGTTCTATCAGCAAAATTGATGAACATACAGCATCACAATAAAAACGCAACCCAATATACAGTAGAGGTAGAGCAAATGGCTCAAGCTTTACAAAACGCGTACAAAAAAGATGGCTTATCCTATGAAGTAGCCAGAGAGTACTCCACTAATCTTGCAGTCAAGGCAATGATTAAAAATTGTCCAATTGATAAAGTCAGAGTTATCATGCAAGCCGGTAATTTCAAAACCATGGCTGAGGCAATTGCAAAATACATAGACACGTCAGAAGCAAATGGACAGTCAAATAATGTCCTTTTCTATAACAATCGACCACATCGTGGCGGAAATCGAGGACGTGGAAACCATAGAGGTAATTTTCGTGGTTATAATAATAACTACAATAACCAATATAGTAATAACCAAAATAATGGTGGAAGAGGCAATTATAGAGGAAACTCTAGAGGCCGTGGCAATCGAGGCCACAATAATAACAATAATGTAAGAGTTACCCAAAACAACTCGGGAAACTCACAACAACCCTCAGATATTCAACAGTAAACCATAAAGTTCACACCATCAATCTTAGTCTGAATATTTTCGTTAACTTTTTCAATGTAGAAACAAATAAAAACCTTGTCTTTTTAATAGACACTGGTGCAGATATCTCACTTTTAAAAGAAAATTCCGATATCTTTCATAATATTAATGAAAACAAAAAGATTAATATTCAAGGCATAGGACATGAATTAATACAGTCAAAAGGACTAATATCAATAGAAATTCAGACAGGTAAATACATATAATTCCACACGACTTTCATTTAGTAGATTTGCATTTCGCAATACCATGAGATGTATTTTGCTCTCCCTAGTTGGTCTAAAATATCATCAATTCTAGGTAGTGGAAATTTATCCGACAACAGTTTTTTATTAATTTGACGATAGTCAATTACCAATCGCCATTTTTTCTTGTATTGAAACTACATCCTGAAAAATGTTCATTTTTCACGCATGAAGTAACATTTTTGGGACACAAATGCACAGATAAAGGAATCTTACCTGACGACAAAAAATACGACGTCATTAAAAATTACCCTGTCCCACATGATGCGGACAGCGCTAGACGATTCGTTGCATTTTGCAATTACTATAGACGTTTTATCCAAAATTTTGCCGACTACTCTCGTCACATAACACGATTATGTAAAAAAGATGTTAAATTCGAATGGACAGCTGATTGCCAGCATGCCTTCGAACATCTCAAATCATCATTAATAAATCCAAACTTATTACAATACCCAGATTTCAGCAAAGAATTTTGCATAATAACAGATGCAAGTAAGCAAGCATGTGGAGCAGTCTTAACTCAAAACAAGAATGGACTCCAACTTCCAGTTGCTTATGCATCAAGATCGTTTACTAAGGGCGAAAGTAATAAAAGTACAACAGAACAAGAATTGGCAGCAATTCATTGGGCAATTACTTATTTCAGACCATATGTTTATGGTAGACACTTCACTGTCAAAACAGATCACAGACCGTTAACATTTTTGTTCTCAATGACAAATCCAAGCTCAAAACTAACGCGTATGAGACTTGAACTAGAGGAGTATAATTTCACCGTTGAATACCTGAAGGGTAAAGATAATCATGTAGCGGATGCGTTATCAAGAATAACCATTCAAGAACTCAAAGACATACAAATAAAAGTCCTGAAAGTCACTACCAGGCAACAAAGTAGACAAAAATCCTGCGCAGGAGATAATAATGAAAAATTGCCTATGCAATTTAATGAAAAAGCTTCAAAGCCCAACGTATATGACGTCATCCAAAATGACGACGTGCGTAAAGTAGTGGCCTTGCATGTACAAAATATGATATGTTTCTTTAAACATGGAAAAAAAATTACTGCAAGATATGATGTTAGCGATTTATATACTAATGGAATTCTTGACCTAGGTCAATTCTTTCAAAGGCTTGAAAAGCAGGCCGGTATAAATAAAATCAGCCAACTCAAAATGGCACCGTGGGAAAATATCTTTGAATATGTTTCAATAGATAATTTTAAAGAAATGGGCAATAAAATATTGAATTCATTAAGAGTAGCGCTACTCAACCCGGTGACCCAAATTAAAACTAATAAAGAAAAAGAAGCAATACTGTCTAAATTTCATGATGAACCTATGCAAGGAGGTCATACTGGCATTTCAAAAACCTTGGCCAAGGTCAAAAGACATTATTATTGGAAAGAAATGTCCAAAGATATTACAGAATACATAAGAAAATGTCAAAAATGTCAAAAAGCTAAAATAACAAAGCACACTAGAACTCCACTTATATTGACAGAAACTCCTATTAAAGCTTTTGACAGAGTGATAGTGGATACCATTGGTCCGCTACCTACATCTGAGAATGGAAACGAGTATATTGTCACATTAATATGTGATTTAACCAAATACCTAATTACCGTTCCAATTGCAAATAAAAGCGCAAATACTGTAGCAAAAGCGATATTCGAATCATTTATTCTGCAGTACGGTCCAATGAAGACGTTCATTACGGACATGGGAACGGAGTATAAAAATTTGATCATAAATGAATTGTGCAAATATTTAAAAATAGACAACATAACGTCTACGGCACATCATCATCAAACAGTTGGAACAGTAGAAAGAAGTCACAGAACATTTAATGAATATATACGCTCATATATATCAGTTGATAAAGCTGATTGGGACGTATGGCTTCAATACTTTGTATTTTGTTTCAACCCAACACCCTCTATGGCACACAATTATTGTCCATATGAGTTAGTTTTCGGCAAACAAAGCAATTTGCCAAAATATTTTAATAAAATAGATTATACAGAACCCCTATACAACATAGAAAACTACGCTAAGGAATCAAAATTTAGACTAGAACAGGCATATAAAAGAGCAAGAGTTATGCTAGATAAGATTAAGATTAGAAATAAAATGCATTACGATAAACAGGTGTTAGATTTTAAAACAAAAATAGGAGATAAAGTTTTATTAAGAAACGAAACTGGCCATAAATTGGATCCAGAATATATAGGTCCCTTTACGGTAGTAGCATTAGAAGAAAATAATAATATAATTATTAAAAACAATAAAAATAAAGAGCAAAAAGTTCATAAGGATAGGTTAAAAATTTTTAATTCATAATAATTTTTAGTGTGGCCACAGATAAGTAAAAAAAAAAAATTAAAAAAAAATTTTGATTTAAAAATAAATATTTTCATATTGTTAGTAAGTTAAATTTAAAAAAAAAAACAACAAAAAAAAGTGTATAATAATAATTAATAATCTCTTAAAATAACTTCATAATATTACGTTATTTTTCAAAAGGAGGGAGATGTAGCATGTGTACATATATATAATAAATAATAATTCAAGACATATTGAGCACCAACACTTAAGTGCCTAAACATAAACAAGGCAGCAACACTTTGTTGTTATGCCAACATAAAATATATAAATCGGTGACTTTGTCGCTGCGCGGCCAACGCTAAGTGCTAACGAAATATGATCGCACTTGATAACAGCGCCCGCCCAAATAGTCAAGTCAGCGTTCTCACGCTTGACCATTTCAAGTATATACATATGTGCACATTTATAACACTCTCTGCCACCTGCAACGTTTCCGTTGATTTCTATACAAGACATGTAAAACGGCTGCGCTTGCTGCTTCACAGCTCGTGGCTTTAGGTTAAGCAAGACAATCAATAAAGTACAGTTAAAGAAGACAGACGTCTTCCAGGCAAAACCTCAAGTGTTATTATTTCATAAAATAACTCAACAATCAATACACTACTATTCTGGAGTTAAACGATCAATACAAATGAAAGTAGGGTCATTTCCCTTATTGCAGATCAGCAGATCTGTTCCAAGAATATAATCTAATAAAGACTCACCCCTTACATAGGTGTTTGTGCTTTCCCATTGGGTATGGTGTGCATTTGCGTCGCACCCGACAATAAGGCCGATGTTGTTTACTTCACAGTCTTTTACGAGACTCCTTACGGTCTCTTCTGGGGGGTCCACTTCTTCATAGGCCATATAGCGGGAGAGCAGCCTTGCAGGAGTTTCCTGGAGCTCCAGGCTTACTGCAGTGTTATCTTCGTTACTAAAATTATGGAGCAAGAAAATACTAAAGTGTTTCCTAGCTAGAATACAAGTTCTAATTTGACCTTGTACTTTAGGCACTAAAAGCTTGAATTCTGGGGTCTCGAGTCCAGAAACTTTGCCACACACCAGCCAAGGTTCCTGTATCAGTATCAGGACAACGTTGGCTCCGCCCTCAGCCAGGCGGAGTAGGAGGGCAGCGGATGCTACCTCACAGTGGTGGAGGTTGATCTGCAGAAGTCTTATCGACATCTGAAGAGTTTACGTCCTCATCATCGAACGATGCTGCCTCCATATCGGCAAGTCGACATAGGGCCTTGAGGTCGCGAGTTATCGTCGACGCGTTAAAGGCGTACCCCTCCAGCTCCGGATGTTCTTGAGCTTCAAGCTCGGAGGAAATGTCCTCCTCAGCTGGCTTGCTGTTAGGACATTCCTCCGTAGCTGCGTCTGATTTATATACCTTAATATATACAGAGCTGAATCCGAAGTTCAGCTCTCCTCCGGCTGCTTCAATGGGTGCCGTGACTCCTTGGCCATACTGGCATGTCACACCAGTCGACTGCAACCAAGTTTGCTCCGGGATACACCTCCCCAGCTTTGGACACCGCAGCCTTGTAGAGCTCTGCCGACCGCTCGTCGTCGCAGGCTATTACCTTCACGTTTCCCTGGTACCAGCCCACGTCCTTACAGACGGGAGGTGAACCAGGTTCATCCTTAAGCAGTTTGAAGCAGCGGATGGCTAAAGCCGCTTCCATCCGCTCTCGTTGCTCTTGTCGATGACCCCTATGAGGATCCTCTCCTTCGCAATTTGGGCGAAAAATTTACCCACCTGCACTCTGGTCTTTCTAGCAGACGGGCCCGGAGTCTCCTGCTACCGCTGCCTCTTTGTCTGAGCCAGAGTTCTGGGTGGCTTACTCTGGTAGGGGGGAGTACGCCTCTCGCCCACTCTACCTTTTTCAGCCATTCGTCCAATGGCTTGGAATTTGGGAGCGCATTCTGGCGCTCCAGTATATGGCCGGCACTTCTCCTCTCGGCGTATGTGAATTTGCGTGGGCTTCTGGCTGTGGGTTTCTTGCCATCCTCCTCCGCACCAGACGAGGGCCCAGCCGAACTTGTAGTGCTCTGCTGTTTCCCCAGGTTGTCGGAGGGAGGAAGGAAGGAGCCCTCTACTCCAAGGCCCGAGTGGAAAACGAGTTTGCTTGGACCAGCCACCTCATTGCTAGTACAGGCTGGCATGGTGACCATCTCCTGTTGTAGGGACGAGCAAGGGCCAGAATTTGCATTCACTGCCAGTGCCGAAACTGAGGGATCTGAGATCCCCGACTTATTATTTAAATTTGAGCTAGGCTCTTTCGCGTTTTTATTTTTTTGGATTTTTATATTTTTGTTGTTTTTATTTGTTTCTGTGTTTTTTTTATTTGTTATTGAATTCATATTTGGACCCACGAGTGGCGGAGAAGGGGAAAGTCCACCTGCACAGAGATCCGCATTGTGTAGGTAAGGCTGACACGATCGGAGGGTGCCAGGTATCCGGCCGCTCCGTTCGCGACTGCGCTATTTTTGGAAAGGGCCCCCAGCCAGGCTGACTATCGGCACAGGTCGCATGACACCTAAAGTCCGGCCCGTTTACCTCAGACCATAACAAGGGCCTTAAAGTATTGGAACCACTGTAGAGCTATTACCAGTCGGCAACCTCGTTGAGGGTTCAGTCGAGGATTTTTGCCGACTCAGGAGAACTCTTACACGTGGATGTATTTTCCACCGACCAAAAATACTTTCTCACGTGTGTCGATAAATTTTCTTAGTTTGCTGTGGTTCAACCAATTAGTTCAAGACCAATTGTCGACATTAAAAACCCAGTATTACAGCTCATAAACATTTTCCCAAAAATTAAAACTACTGTGACAATGAAAGATCTTTCAACTCCGAGACAATAAAATAAATTTTTTTAAATTTCGATATTCAAATCGCCAATGCACCTCCTTTACACAGCATTTCAAATGGACAGGTAGAGAAATTCCATAGCACATTAGTAGAAATTGCGCGTTGCATGAAATTCAGTAAACAAATTAGCGAAACTGTCGATCTAATTACACTCTCAACAACAGAATACAATAGAACGATTCACTCAGTGACAGATAAAAAACCAATCGAAATTATCCACTCGAACACTATAGAAACAGGATAAAAGGTGAGAAATAGAATTGAAAAGGCCCAAAATAGGAAGATGGAACAGGAAAACAAGAACTGGGAAAACAAGGAATACCAAGTGGGAGAAAGAGTATGGGTTAAGTCGAACAGGCGCCTAGGGAATAAGTTGACCCCGCTATGCACAGAAGGCATAGTGGAAGCAGACCTAGGATCGACAGTTCTTAATTAAGGGAGGGTGGTCCACAAGGACAATCATAGGAAATAAGAAGACTCTTACGAACGCTACCGTAAAATTGACAAATTACATTTCTTTAAATTACATACCGATATCGGACGGAGACGTTTCTCTCTGGGACGAATACGGATACTAAGGACACACGACGAACGTGACATCATACGAGACATACGTGGACGAAACCAGGAAAAGCTTAGACTTATTCAATCAGGACCATGAAAAAAGGTTATTAATAACTGACCTCACTCACATTGAAACATTATAAGAAACACTAAAGGTAAACCATAGATAGTCTCGTAGTATAAATATGCTAGGAACAGCCCTCAAAGTAATAGCAGGAACTCCCGAAATCAATTAATAAATACTGAAACTAGGCAAATAGAAATAAATACAAAAGTTCAAAGAAGACTTAACGAACTGACTAGGACCTAAAATACCATGCACAGAACAGACGGAATTGACATGTACGAGACAATTTTGGCAAATAATAAAATAATAATTACAGACCTACAAAATTTAATTCTTGCAATAACATAAGCAAAAATAAACTTGATCAGCCCGGTAATGCTAGATGATGTTGACGTAAACATTTTAGCAATGTCAGTATAGCCGATGTACTAAGTGTAGCCAGCGTCAAAGCTTTCCAAAGCAATGACATTTTGTACTTTTTAAAAAAATATCCTAGGCCTTACTTAGTTTGTAAAAAAATGAATATTTTTCCCGTAATACAACAAAATAGAATTCTAGATTTTGACAACACTAACATAGTAGCTGAGTGAGGTACAAATATATTTGCCGTTAGTAAATGTTATGCGGCGGTTGGCTCAACACTCTGCTAGAGGCTGAAAACACCAAGCTGCGCACAACAACTACTAGCAGAAACTCTCGCACAATGCGCCACTCGTCCCGGCCACCTAGATAAGCTAACTGTGGTGGACGACGGCGCAATAATTATTAATGACGCAGCTTCGAACATCTCAGACCGCTCTGACTTTCATCAGTCAGTCAACGGCACCTACCTATTGACCTTCGATGACAAGATTTGGATATACGGCATCCTGTTCACCAATAACTACGGTGTACTTAGAAGGCAGCCAGTGGTACAGGCAGTCGCCCTAATTAATATCACCAAGTACCGAGAACACCTCAGTCTACCTTATCGGCACGAACTAAGTCTGCCGAACCTTCGACACATCGATCAACTACAGTCCAAACTGTTGTCGAGCCCCATTGTAAGCAGTGGTAGTGTTTTGGCCATTGTCATAATTTTCCTGATCATCGCTCACAAAGTCCGACGACGAAACAAACTCCAGAAGCTATCTGAAATAGGGGCAAATCTACAGGCAAACATAAGGAAACCCGAGGACTTGCTTCACTTAGCTCAGGGAGGAGTTAACCACCTCTAGGTTTGATTGGGCAACCGGATGCCGTCGCGAAAGAGAATTGTGAAAATCATAATCACAGGACAATATATAATAGAGATAAGTTAATAGACTTAACTAATGACACTTGCCTACACGCACTGCTTAACCTACAAAAGCCAGAATGCACCATGATCAACAATCAACACATTCCGAACTTTGAGGAGATACTCCCAGGTACCATAATGCTGAACGGATTCGTCGGTTTCGTTACATTAGACGAAAAAACATTGCAACTCCGGGGAACATACTTCATCCAATACCGAAACTCCACAGTGAGAATCGGCGACAAAACTACAAAACAAAAGAGATCCAACCCGCGGAGCCAGAACCACCCTGTTCCAGCTAGCAGTGGAAAGAACTAGACTGGACGAAGTACTCTCGCTTCAAATGGTCAACGAGCTAAACATAAACAACACCAAGACACTGGAGAGACTCGGAGCCAAAGAAACTAAACAGGCAACTCTCAGCTACACCTCACTCAGCATCCTATAACTAGTAATAGTGGGATTAGCCATGGAGCTCACCAGAAGAATAAGAGATGCAGCTTTAGTATTAAGGTCGGCTTAAATATGTAGGAGCTAAATTTTTATTTTTATGGATATCAAGAATTATGTGGAAAACGATTATGTTTTCTTTTAATATCATATTTTTCCCCATATTTTTCATGTCTTGGTTGAGTTTTCAAAAAAGAAAGTCGGTGCGCCACCTCAGGATGGGCTCCAAAAATCTGATTTTTGCACACATTATTATCAACGATTCCGCACCCAAGAAATTGGGAAAAAAGTGCTTTTCGCTCCGACCTAAAAAGGACT
>JAWNND010000495.1:0-91271 GCA_035043265.1 Drosophila testacea
CAAGTTTAAATCTGACTTGGTCCGAAGAACTTGTGAGATGGTTCGGAGGGGGCTGAGCTGAGGCCACCAGGCGGGTCGTAGGTTGCGGATGGCGAATGGCCCTCTTGTTCTCAAGAAGGTTAGCTGTTGAATAGCGAGATTCCTCGTGAACAGACAGCCCCGGACAAACAGCGGATATGATACCGATCATCATATCGACAAGTTGTTTGTGTTGCCGCCTTTCAACAACTGCCTCACACCCTCCCAATATCCCTCACACTTACCTACCTCCATCCCATCCTACATCTCACCCCGGGCCGGACTAAGGGTGTCATTCGGACCGTGCCGAGCGCGTGGCTGGGGGCCCGGGTCTAAAAATAGCCCAGTCGCGAACGGTGGGCTCAGACAACTGGCGACCGCCTGTTCTATCCAGCCTTACCCGGGCATGCGAGCCTCTGCTCGGGTGGACCGTTCCTTGTTTCGCTTCTCGTGGGACCAAAAAGAATGAAGACGAACAAAAATATTAAATTTCCGCAGGATCTCCCAGCGGCGAGTGTCGCAAGACAATTTGAAGATCGAGATCTCGATAGAGTTCGGCCAAGTGTGGTAGACTATCCTCCACGCAACCAGGCAGCAAGCAGAAGTGCTCCAAGAGCAAACCAGGGCCATAATAATGGTCGATAGTTGGCGCGGTCATACCCGCGTCAAAGTAACGCCGCGGCAAGTTCGCATGGGAGCACGGCCGGACCATCCCGACCGATGCGGCCCATACTGACCGCTGACAGGCGCCAAGGGCAGCAGCGCCAAAATAAAAAGGATGCTCTACTACCATCCAGGGGGCAACCAGGTGGGCTGGACGACCCAAATAGGCCCAACTTGTGCGCCTCTAGGGTCAAATGGTACCTGAGGTATCTGAGCCAAGGCTTGCCCCCCCTGGAGGCCTTAGCAAAGGCGAGGGAGCCGCGACCAGCAGCTCAAACGGCAACATCTGCTCCGAAGAGGTCCAGCAGCACGCTGACTCCTCCCACGGGCACGCCAAAACGTCTCTGTGCATCAACACCAGCCACAGGGGCATCACAGACGGTGGAGCCTGTGACGACTGAGACGCTGGACGTGCGGCCAAGCACGTCTAGGACAGCAGCGGTAGCCATGGAATCCTCCTCCTCAGCACCCACCGAGCCTCGCGTATCATACGCAATGATAGCGAAGAAGGTCAGGGTGGCCGTGCTACCTGCGGAATATCCCCAGGTAATCCTCAGCCACGGGGACTTATCCGCGTTAGAGGAGGCAGTAATGGATGAGATATCTGTGACGGGATGGAGCACAGCGGTGGCGTTCTCGGGAATACATTTCCGGGTCGATCACCTAGTGATCGACTGTGTGGACGAGGACTCGGCGGACTGGCTGGCAACAGTCGCGCCGAGACTTAGCTCATGGAAGGGCGTGCCCCTTGACATCCGGATGGGGGACAATATACCGTCGCCCCACACAATGACACTCTTCTGCCCAAGGAGTGCAGATCGCACCTCTGAGAACTTGCTGGTGATTCTGGGCAACCAGAACAAGTTGGAGACAGAGGCCTGGAGAGTGGTTTCCAGAAGAAACGAAGGAGGCGGAGCACTCCTCGTCATAGCAATAGACGAACTGTCTCGAGAAGACATAGTGGCGAGAGGCCACCAGCTCTTCTTCCGCTTCGGATCTATGCCCGTCAGCGGCCTGAAGAAGACCAAGAAGGCTAGTGTGGTGGAGAATCCCGCCTCGACAGTAGAGCTGAGCGAGTCATCTGCCCCTGCAGCAGCATCCTCCCAACCCGCTACTGAAGCTATCCCGTGTGGAGTAGGTCCCCACCCTTTGTCAAAAGATCTGGCCGAGGATGAGGAACTGCTCGACTGCACGATAGATCCAGTGGGGGAGGGAGTGATGGACCACGAGACGGCTATGTCGTCGCAAGAGCTTGCGGAAGAGCTGCTAGACGTCAGCCAGGAGGAAGCGGACGTCACGCTATGCAGCGACTCGGGGGCATCCAGGCCCGAGTCGCCTTGGCCGCTAGAGCCACTAGTATGATGGCACAAGCCATCGGCACTGGGTTAGCCCAGCCTTCACCATGCGAAGGCGGCTTCGGCCGTCCTAGCTAGAACATTCACCCAACAACATCTTGGGCTAGCCCTTGTACAGGAGCTCCACACATTCATAGGGCTTCAAAGAAAAGCAACCCTGCTAAGAATGGCAATGGAGGGAGTTGGCAACAACTGCATCCTCAGCCAGAGGGACGCTGATGCTCTATCAAGTGAACTCCCCCTGTTGATACAACCAAGGGACGAAATGCCAGCCGAATACAAATTCGATCGCAATTTCGGAGTGAACTTGAGCAGTAAAAAGGAATGGACAACACTTGAGGATGTCCATCCCATGAAACACCATACAATTAAGTGGTACACTGATGGATCCCTAACCAATCAAGGCACTGGCCTCGGAGTTGTTGGTCCTCGGTTATCCCACTATGAATCCTTAGGTACTCACACCAGCATCTTTCAGGCTGAAGTGTGCGCTATAGGAAGATGTGCGGATTTTAACCTAACACGCAACTATCGGAATAGAGACATAGCCATTCTATCAGATAGTCAAGCGGCACTGAAGGCAATCAGTAAGAGTAGACTAACATCAAAAGTAGTCCAGGAGGTCCGGATAAAGCTAGATCTGCTGGGATCATATAACAGGCTTACTCTGCGATGGATTCCAGGGCATACAGAAATAGCGGGGAACGAGGCAGCAGATAGGCTAGCAAGAATGGGTGCTGAAAGCCCCCTAATAGGACCTGAACCGTTTTTTGGCATTGGGAACCACACATTACGGAAATCTCTCAGAGAAGAAGAAAAGCATTTGCGCCAGTTATTCTGGAATGATACTCAAGGCCTACGACAGGCAAAGAGTCTCTTGGGTAGCTTATAGTCATGGGGAAGAACAGACTTAGAATACTGACCGGTCTTTTGACAGGACACTGTAAACTGAGAAGCCACTTATGCAAACTAGGCATAGTAAGCATCGGGACTTGCCGATACTGTGATATCGAGGACGAAACCTCTGAACATATAGTAGCGACATGTACCGCCTTAGCAAGGAGAAGAAGTAGGTTTTTAGGTAACCAAACCCTCCAACCAGAAGATATTGGAGCCCTCAACCCGACAAAAATAATGGATTTCATCCAAGAAAAAGGGCTGATGGGAGAGTTATAAACTCTGAAGGGGATACAATAGACCCACTGGGTCGCAGTAAATTCCCCCCCCCACCACACTAATAATAAATCTGTCGACCTTGGGACTGGCAACTTTACAAGTCAAATTTTGGTCACTCTGTCATGAAGTTTAACAAAAAAGTGAAACACCTCAGAATCAACTCTAAAATATTTTCTTATACTTATATGGGCAAAAGGACTTGATTAAAATGAAAAATCAAAATATTAAATTTTCAAAATTTTTTCTTTAAGTGAGTGTAAAAGAAGGACCCTTATCTAAAATTCCAACAAATGCGATAAGATCGATTTCTTAAGAACAACCATTTTTAAATGTAGAATCAATAAATAGATCAAATCATGGCTAAAATTACATTGCGCAGGAAAATTGGGTTAGATTTGACAAAGTTATGCAAGTTTAAATCTGTCGACCCTTGGGACTGGCAACTTTACAAGTCAAATTTTGGTCACTCTGTCATGAAGTTTAACAAGAAAGTGAAACACCTCAGAATCAACTTTAAAATATTTTCTTATACTTATATGGGCAAGAGGACTTGATTAAAATGAAAAATCAAAATATTAAATTTTCAAAATTTTTTCTTTAAGTGAGTGTAAAAGAAGGACCCTTATCTAAAATTCCAACAAATGCGACAAAATCGATTTTTAAAAACAACTATTTTAAAATGTAGAATCAATAAATAGATCAAATCATGGCTAAAATTACATTGCGCAGGAAAATTGGGTTAGATTTGACAAAGTTATGCAAGTTTGAAATCTGTCGACCCTTGGGACTGGCAACTTATACAAATCACAATTTTTGGTCACTCTGTCATGAAGTTTAGCAAGAAAGTAAAACACCTCAGAATCAACTTAAAAGTTTTTTCTTTTACTCATATGGGCAACAGGACTTGATTAAAATGAAAAATTGTACTAGGAGAGTTGCTACTAACAGAGTACGTAGATTGGAAAATGCAGTAAGCTACAGTGGAGCAAGCACGACAGTTAAGCACCCAGCACTTTTTGAGTGCAAAGCGTTAACTATCAATCCCATTCAATAGATGGCGCTACTACTAACATATCAGTTGATAAACATAGAGGTCGCTATCGTCTCTTCTTCTTCCTTTTGCTTGTAACTTTGTTAGTTGAATATCTTCCGCGTTTATCATCCGATTGGAATGAATTTTTCTGGACAGGCTTGGAAAATAGTGTGTATTATATGTTCCAAAACTTAAGGCGCTAGCTTTAAAGGTTCTCTCGTAATTCGACTTCAAATTTTTTTTTTTCAATTTCCGGGGTTCGGAGAGGGGCGTGGCAAATATCTTAAACAAACTCGTTCAATGCAAGATATAGATGAACGTACATGCCAAATTTGGTCTCTCTAGCTCTAATAGTCTCTAAGATCTAGGCGACACAAAATCGGACAGACAGACAGACGGACAGGCGGACAGGCGGACGGACGGACAGACGGACATCGCTATATCGACTCGGCTGTTGATGCTGATCAAGAATATATATACTTTATGGGGTCTGCCACGCCTCCTTCTGCCTGTTACGCACATTTTTTTTTTGCACAAATTTAATAGACCCATTTGTACTTTTTTAAAGTACTGGGTCTAAAAAGTTCTGCAAATAAATCGGCTGCAGCCTGATCGTTATTTGCCGTCGTATTTTCATATGAAACTGAATGAGGTAATAAAGATGATTTACGTTTAGAATTTACAAAACTATCAAATCGTTTAGGGTCCTGAGCAAACAGAAGCCGGCAACGACTCAAATATTCGTTATAAATTTGCAAATTAAGTGAGTTAAAATTACATTTAGCAATAGAATAACGTGAAAGGTCGACATTATTCCCGGTACGTTATTATTTTTTAAAATATCGCGATTTTAAATTTTTTAGACTTGATAGCTCTCGGGTAAACCATGGGGGCTTATTAGACCTCACAGAGTGCCTTCGAGGAACGCATCGACCTAAAAAGCGATTAAAAGTGTCATAAAAAAGACACAGAGCAAATTGTAATTTATTGCTCGCAAAAAACTGGAGCCAGTAATGATTAATAATAAAACAGCGCGGTTTTATCGCTTCTTTAGGGGGAACAGTTTGTTTCAGACCCTTTAGATCAAGAATCATTTCTAACGTATTATTCTTACTAATTTTTAAGGAATTAGTGAATCAACTGCGATTAATACGCCGCCACCCACTCGTGACAAACGGTCACATCTATAAGTGGTGTACTTGTTAATGAATAATAAAAAATTAAGTATTTCAGGCTTTATCCAAGTTTCAGTGAAGGCAAGAATTTTATAATCAAAAGATAGAGTAAATAGTTTACATATAGATTAGTTAATTTAGATTTAGGGCCTCTACATTTTGATACGCTAACAGGAAAGGAAAATTTAGTTTTTTGATAGATAAGATGGATCAACTGGTTCAACTGTAGATACATTTATTGGTAACGAGACAGTAGGTCACTTTCTTTTCTGAGGAGTAAACTCTTTGATAAGCAAATCATTTGGCCAAAATGTGCTACAACAAATAGTTGTGATTAATTTCGGCGGCACGTTCAATTTAAACGACATAATGTCTCTAGCATAAGAAAATTTTAAATTTTCTACAGTTATACAGACTTAAGGGAACAAGAGGCTACAAGAGGCTAGAATACAGGTGCAGGCAAAGAAGGTGCAGGCAATATGTTAGATATGGTAGGCAAGTGAATATTTGGTGATACACCGGCATCATCATCATTAAATACAATAGTTGAATAAATCAAAGAATTCGATATTAACAAGTTAGGATCTTTAATAGGTGTATAACGTAAGGTATTATTTAGAGACAAGGGAGAGACGACTTTATGAGGTGTTAAAGAAGTATAGTAGGTGCAACCAGAAGACTTTGGAGAGACGTCTAATACTTTAAAGGCATTGAACTGCTTCTCCGTAGTCTGAAATTCATCATGCAACTTTATAAATCTATTTCGCAAGCTAGAGAAATTTTCTCTCGATTGACGTATAAACTTGGACATGTCCGCCTCAGCTTCACGGCAAGATTCGCAGGACCACTTCAGCCCGGTGTTATTTAAAATCTAATCTTTAACTTTCAACGTAGGGCCGGCACACTTAACATGAATAGTGTTAATGTATAGCCAACATACAATGCACTCGGCATTAGAATCCTGCTGGCACTTGCAGTTATTAATACAGCAGGCAAACATAACGCAAATATAACCAGACAAAAGCGAGAGATGTGAGCGTAAAAATTTTTAGCCAACTACAACCGTGAGTTACAGCTACAAAATTATACATACATATATGTGTGCACAAGAGCCAAAAGCGAGAGTGTAAAAAGTTAAACTAACAACAACAATAACACAGCAATTTAACAGCGAAAATAATGCGTTGGTTTTAAATTATGCTATGATTGTTTATAAGAACAAAACACGGCACAACTCAACACTTTATGCGACAGTACACACAGAATTACAAATGCTAATTTGACAAGCCAAAAGCGCAGAAATTATGAAAACTTCACAGAGCGAAACACAACACAAACGGTCACAGTGAAAGTTAGAGTGTTATTCGAATAAAATTCGGTTTTTGACCGATCGGTTCTATAGCAGCCATATGATATGTATAGTAGTCCGTTTTTATACCCTTGCAGAGGGTATTATAATTTTGTCACGAAATGTGTAACGCATTGAAGGAGGCCTCACAGACCCCATAAAGTATATATATTCTTGATCGTGGCGACGAGCTGAGTCGATATAGCCATGTCCGTCTGTCCGTCTGTCCGTGTGTCCGTCTGTTTCTATGCAAACTAGTCTCTCAGTTTTGAAGCTATCTTGATGAAACTTGGTACAGGTCCGTCTTTTTGCTGCACGCAGTACATATGTCGGAACCGGCCGGATCGGATAACTATATCATATAGCTGCCATAGGAACGATCGGTTGGAAATAAACATTTAGTAAGAAAAACTTTTTTGTTTCTCAAAATATCTCAACCAAATATACACGTTGTGTGTTTGATTGAGTTTTAAACAGGCTGACAAAATTTGGTGTAAATCGGACTACTATATCATATAGCTGCCATAGGAACGATCGGTTCGAAAACAACATTTAGTATAAAAAACTTTTTTGTTTCTCAAAATATCTCAACCAAATATACACATTGTCTATTTGATTAAGTTTTAAACAGGCTGACAAAATTTGGTGTAAATCGGACTACTATATCATATAGCTGCCATAGGAATGATCGGTTCGAAAACAACATTTAGTATGAAAAACTTTTTTGTTTCTCAAAATATCTCAACCAAATATACACATTGTGTGTTTGATTAAGTTTTAAACAGGCTGACCAAATTTGGTGTAAATCGGACTACTATATCATATAGCTGCCATAGGAACGATCGGTTCAAAATCAAAATTTAACAAATTTTGTAAAAACTCTGACGGCTAACACAGGGCACTGCAAGGGTATCCAAACTTTGGCGCGCCAAAGTTAGCTTGCGCTATATTTTTGTTATTCAAATTTGTTCAGATTTTATCAAGCTATATCGAATACACAGTCTGTGAGTTTGGTTGAGTTACCTTGAGAAACAAAAATAGTTTTCCATACTAAATGCTGATTTATAGCATTTGTTTGTTTCTATGTCAGCTATATGATATAGTAGTCTGATTCTAATTTAATTCGGTCAGAATCTGTGGAACTGTACCAAACACATAATCTGTGAGTCTCGTTCAAAAATCCTTAGAAAATAAAAAAGTTTTTCATACTAAGGAATGATTTTTAACCGATCGTTCCTATGGAAGCTATATGATATAGTGATCCGTTCCGGTTGGTTCCGACATATACACTGCATGCAACAATAAAACGGACTTGTACCAAGTTTCATCAAGATAGTTTCAAAACTAGATTAGTTTGCATAGAAGGAAGTCATTCGACAAGGAAGTCATAAATTTTAACAAAAAACATACCTAGCTATAATATGTTGTTACTTCGTTTTCTTACCTACGATTTCCATGAGTAATTCCTTGATCGACGCCCAATTAATGGCTCTAGCCTATCAATAAAATATAGCGCAAGCTTACTTTGGCGCGCCAAAGTTTGTATACCCTTGCAGTGCCCTGTGTTAGCCGTCAGAGTTTTTACAAAATTTGTTAAATTTTGATTTTGAACCGATCGTTCCTATGGCAGTTATATGACATGGTAGTCCGATTTACACCAAATTTGGTCAGCCTGTTTAAAACTCAATCAAACACACAATGTGTATATTTGGTTGAGATATCTTGAGAAACAAAAAGTTTTTCATACTAAATGTTGTTTTCCAACCGATCGTTCCTATGGCAGCTATATGATATAGTAGTCCGATTTACACCAAATTTGGTCAGCCTGTTTAAAACTCAATCAAACACACAATGTGTATATTTGGTTGAGATATCTTGAGAAACAAAAAGTTTTTCATACTAAATGTTTATTTCCAACCGATCGTTCCTATGGCAGCTATATGATATAGTTATCCGATCCGGCCGGTTCTGACATATGTACTGCGTGCAGCAAAAAGACGGAACTGTACAAAGTTTCATCAAGATAGCTTTAAAACTGAGAGACTAGTTTGCATAGAAACAGACGGACACACGGACAGACAGACGGACAGACAGACGGACAGACGGACATGGCTATATCGACTCAGCTCGTCGCCCTGATCAAGAATATATATACTTTATGGGGTCTGTGAGGCCTCCTTCAATGCGTTACACATATCGTGACAAAATTATAATACCCTCTGCAAGGGTATAAAAAGGAACTATTTTTTTTAATTTCCTTGAATTTTAAAGTCGAAACAAAAAAACAATACAAATCATAATTTTCTAAATTTAAAAATATGTATTTGTTAAACTATTGATTTAAATTACAACAATGTATGAGTGATTAGAAGATACATTCATTGTCTTTCGGAATCTTTAAATATTCATGAGATTGACTGTGCCGTTCTCGAGATATGATGCAACATGTAAAAGCATAAAAAAAGCGCTAAAAAAAACTGCTTAACTTAAATTTGTATACCCTTGCAGAGGGTATTATAATTTTGTCACAAAATGTGTAACGAATTGAAGGAAGCCTCACAGACCCCATAAAGTATTTATATTCTTGATCAGGGCGACGAGCTGAGTCGATATAGCCATGTCCGTCTGTCCGTCTGTCTGTCTGTCTGTCTGTCCGTCTGTTTCTATGCAAACTAGTCTCTCAGTTTTGAAGCTATCTTGATGAAACTTGGTACAGGTCCATCTTTTGCTGCACGCAGCACATATGTCGGAACCGGCCGGATCGGATAACTATATCATATAGCTGCCATAGGAACGATCGGTTGGAAATAAACATTTAGTATGAAAAACTTTTTGTTTCTCAAGATATCTCAACCAAATATACACATTGTGTGTTTGATTGAGTTTTAAACAGGCTGACCAAATTTGGTGTAAATCGAACTACTATATCATATAGCTGCCATAGGAACGATCGGTTCGAAAACAACATTTAGTATGAAAAACTTTTTGTTTCTCAAGATATCTCAACCAAATATACACATTGTGTGTTTGATTAAGTTTTAAACAGGCTGACCAAATTTGGTGTAATTCGAACTACTATATCATATAGCTGCCATAGGAACGATTGGTTCGAAAACAACATTTAGTATGAAAAACTTTTTTGTTTCTCAAGATATCTCAATCAAATATTCACATTGTGTGTTTGATTAAGTTTTAAACAGGCTGACCAAATTTGGTGTAAATCGAACTACTATATCATATAGCTGCCATAGGAACGATCGGTTCGAAAACAACATTTAGTATGAAAAACTTTTTGTTTCTCAAGATATCTCAACCAAATATACACATTGTGTGTTTGATTAAGTTTTAAACAGGCTGACCAAATTTGGTGTAATTCGAACTACTATATCATATAGCTGCCATAGGAACGATTGGTTCGAAAACAACATTTAGTATGAAAAACTTCTTTGTTTCTCAAGATATCTCAACCAAATATACACATTGTGTGTTTGATTAAGTTTTAAACAGGCTGACCAAATTTGGTGTAAATCGAACTACTATATCATATAGCTGCCATAGGAACGATCGGTTCGAAAACAACATTTAGTATGAAAAACTTTTTTGTTTCTCAAGATATCTCAACCAAATATACACATTGTGTGTTTGATTAAGTTTTAAACAGGCTGACCAAATATGGTGTAAATCGGACAACTATATCATATAGCTGCCATAGGAACGATCGGTTCGAAATCAACATTTAACAAATTTTGTAAAAAATCTGACGGCTTACACAGGGCACTGCAAGGGTATCCAAACTTTGGCGCGCCAAAGTTAGCTTGCGCTATATTTTTAAAATTAAAATTGAACCCAGGAAAGTTTTTAAAGTCGATTTTCGGCATCAGGGGGCACATATGTATCAGAATTTTACCCAGGCTGCAAACCGGTTCCGAACCGAACCTCGAGCAACCGGTTCGGGTCGGGTTTTTTGGGCTACCCGAACCGAACAATTCAAATTTTCTAGCAGTGAACCCGAAACCGAACCGAAGCACTTTTTAAAAAATAAGGTTCGGTTCGGACTTTAAAATTTGTGGTGGTCGGCAAAAATTTCGATAAAAATTAAGTTTTTGTTGGCTTTGGCCGGCTTTTTCGAAACCATGTTTTCACACAATTCGATATCTTTTCAACAAATCTTCAAAAACGTGTAATCGTCGTATTGAAATTTTACTTGACCAATTCTGTGCATAAAAGAGATTATAATATACTATAAAAAAATTTATAACATTGAACTAAGGCTCGAACCCGAACCTTTGGTCCAGGGGCTCCTTGAACCGGTCCGCGAGCCGAACCCTAATCTTACTTTATGGTTCGAGCCACCGAACCGAACCTCCCATAACATTTTCGAAGTTTGCAGTCTTGATTTTTACCCAGGGTGAGTTTTGCCTGTTGGCTAGTGTAATCTGTGAGTTTAGTTGAGATATCTCTTATTGCACGATAATTAAATCTCATCTATGTTGAGTCATAATTTCAGCTCGATATCTTTACCTGTTTGGGCTACAGCGTGATGTCTGTGTAAATCAGTTAATCAGGACAAAGAGTTTTATATATATAGATAGGAAATTCACATATTCGCTGCTCGCTGCTCGCTGCTCGCTGAAGAATGGAACAAATAGTACATAATAAATACATACATGCATCCGATCGATTCTATTGACCAACTTTTTTCACGATAGAAATAGGGTGTTCACTCCAGCGTTGCAGGTAGCAGATGTGAAACTTGCCACAACAACAATTTGTACGAAACAATTTCAAGCGAGAGTGCTAGATCCCTGCCTATGTATACGAAATTGTATAATGCATAAACTGTGGGTTTGGTTCCGAAAGGTCACAAAACAAACAATTTTTAATACTGAGCAAATTTGACCTTTGACCTCCCAATTTGAGCCCCTTCCACTTGGAATATCGCAAAACGCAGCCTTTTAGCACGATAATTAGGACTCGGCTATATTGCGTGAAAATTTCATCCCGGTAGCCTTACCCATTTCTTCTCTAGCATGATGTCTCGTCATTGAACCAGTCAGTCAGTCAATGAGGACAAAGAGTTTTAAATTTATAGATTTTCGAATATTTAAAACTTATACACATAGAACTCATCCATATTCGTTTTGATTTATTTATAGGTGAAGCAGTAAACAGAGCCGAAGATGAACATATACGAATTGTTCAATCTATATTGGATAAATGTATGAGAAAGGACTCTCTACTTAATGAACTTTACCTTCAACTCATCAAACAAACAACAGATCATCCTGATGCCAACTCAAGAGTAAATCTTAGACATTGGGCTTTGTTATCTGTTGC
Organism: Drosophila testacea; assembly: GCA_035043265.1. NCBI lineage: Eukaryota > Metazoa > Arthropoda > Insecta > Diptera > Drosophilidae > Drosophila > Drosophila testacea. The sequence goes on from JAWNND010000495.1 coordinate 12,106, forward strand.
CTGCAGTGTTATTCTACCATCCACAAAATCTATTCGAAAATATCTAATAGCCCATTTAAAACGATGCTCTAGTGATTTTGTATCAGAAGAAGGCAAATATGCTAGATTTGCAGAAAAGGTACGTAATTATATCTACTTTAATATTTATATTATATCTTGACATAAAAAAATGCAGTAAGCTACAGTGGAGCAAGCTCGACACTCTTCACTATACATTGTTTTTCAATGTTGCGTACCATTCAGTAGATGGCACCACTACGAAGATAAGTTAATAAACACAGAGGTCACTAGCGTCTCTTCTTCTTCCTTTTGCTCTTAACATTGTTTGTTAAATTACTTCCGCGTTTATCATCCGATTGGAATGAAATTTTCTGGACAGGTTTGGACTATAAAGTTTACTATATGTACCGAAAATCAAGCATTAAAGGGGATCTTGTAACTCGACTTTTGTATTTCAATTTCCGGGGCGGTGGGAGGCATGGCAAAAATCTTGATCAATGGCAGTTACAGATGAGCCTACATGCCGAATTTGGTGTCTCTGGCTCTGATGGTCTCTGAGATCTAGGCGACACAAAAAGGGATAGACGGACAGACGGAAAGACAGACAGACGGACATGCCTATATCGACTCGGCTGTTGATGCTAATCAAGAATATATGTACTTCATGGGGTCTGCCACGCCTCCTTCTGCCTATTACGCACATTTGCACAAACGTAATAGACCCATTTGTCCCTTTTTTGAAGTTCTGAGTCATAATATAGTGCAAGCTAAGCTGGTCAGGCGGCTTCCGCTTCCTGAGGATCCTTGCAACTGTGGCTGTTGGGGACTGCAACTGAGGCTGTTGAGGTTATAGGGGAATCTCTTTTCATGGCGTGTGTTCCGACTTGCCGGTGCCCTGTGATTGTTGCTGTTAGTCTTGTAATGTCCTTCCTAGACTTGCTCAGCAATTTAAGGATAGTTTTAAATTTGTCGAAAATTAAAATTAAGTTTTTGGCTGCCGAGGTCTGTTACTCCGAAAATATGTCGGAAAAATGAAATCTCAGAGTTTTCTGTATCACCTACGGTTTAGTTTGAGAGGTTTGAAAGCAGTTTGAGGCAAAATCTCTGAGATTTCTGTGGCACCCCTAATAAATTTAAAAATAAGAATACGTATTCATAAAAGACCATCCCACTTTTTGAACAATCTTGTCAAATTCAGTATATCAGGGGTGCCACAGAAAAGCAACTCGCCCAAAAATTTAATCAAAAAACTTCATTGAGCTGGTTTTAGGTGACACAAAAATTAATTCTCATTTCTCGGAACAATTGTAGGATAATTTTATAAATCTCTGAGTTTATTGAATAAAATTTATATAATGTTTTTAAATTATTAAAAACACACAATGGAAATTTTGAATAAAATTATTAACTGTTTAAAATACACAGCTTATTTCGAATTTTTCGAAAATTGAAGTTAAGTTCATGGCTGCCGAGCTCTTCTACTCCGAAATTATGTCCGAAAAATGAAATCTCAGAGTTTTCTGTGTCACATTCGGTTTAGTTTGAGAGGTTTGAAAAGTAGCTTTGAGGCAAAATCTCTGAGATTTCTGTGGCACCCCTGTATATGTATGCACATGCATACATGCTTAAACTTAGTACCAAAATTGTTCAGAATGATAGAACGTGCTCTTCGTTTGCAACAGCAGCTTTAACAGTTGAAAGTTTAACATTCGACTGTTAACTTAACATTTAGTTATGCAGTATTACATATTAGCGTCACTATATGGAATAATTGTCGTCGAATATCTTCCGTGTTTGTTGTCCGATTGCGTTTAAATCTTGGCGGTGGTGTTATATGACCTTAAGAATCATTCCAACAGGATGTTAAATCTCCAGGTTGATAATTTCGAGAGGAGAAGGGGATGACTCATCAAAGATTTAAGATTACCGACCTGTCCGGATAATTATCATATGTGCCAAATCGCAGTCTGTAGCTGTAATAATGCTGTAGTTATAACGTTCTTAGCGATTTATAGGCGTAGGGGCGTGGCGTCCAAAATTTTAGACAAACTTGATTTGCGTGCAAGTATAAGAAGTCCTCATACCAAATTTGCTGTTCCTAGGTCTTACCATCACTGAGATCCTTTCGTTCATACGGACAGACAGACGGATATGGCTATATCGACTCGGCTTCTGATGCTGATCAAGAATATATATACTTTATGAGGTCTGCCACGCCTCCTTCTGCCAGTTACATACTTTAACATTTTGAACAAACTTAATATACCCCACAGGGTATAAAAACAACAAAGGTCATCATACTAATGTTTTATTTGCATCTGATTGTTCCTATGGCAGCTATATGATATAATCATCCGTTCAAATTTTTAAAGAATGTAGCAGTGAGTAAGAAATATATAATATGTGAGCTTGGTTAAAATAGCTCGAAAAACAAAAAAGAATTTCATACCAAGCAATTTTGACCCTTGACCCCTATTTTAGCCACTTCCCATGGGGATGTCAAAGAATCCCGTCTTATGTCTCTGCTACGTTTTGTGAAAATTTCAGCTCGATATCTTAAGACAGCGTCCCCGATTTTTAATGGTTTTTTAATAAAGATTCAATTTGTCCATTTGATTTGTTTAATAAGTTGAGCTCTAATTCCGCGGATTGTATGTTTTTGTCATTTTGTTAACTTGAAAATTTTGGTTCTAGCAAATTAATGGGGTTTGGGTTTACTGCGAGATAATATTTAAAATTGCAGTAAGCTACAGTGGAGCAAGCTCGACAGTAGGAGACCCAAAACTTTTTGAGAGCAAAGCGTTCACCATTGATTATTCTTCAATAATGCGTACCAAACAATAGATGGCGCCACTACGAAGTTAATAAACACAGAGGTCGCTAGCGTCTCTTCTTCTTCCTTTTGCCCGTAACATTGTTAGTTGAATAACTTCCGCGTTCATCATCCGATTGAATTGAAATTTTCTGGACAGGTTTGGACCATAGTGTGTATTATATGTAAAGAAAATCAAGACGCTAGCATTAAAGGTGCTCTTGTAATTCGACTTCGAAATTTTGTATTTCAATTTCTAGGGGCGGAGGTGGGCGTGGCAAAAATCTAAAACAAACTTGATCAATGGGAGATATAGATGAACCTACATGCCAAATTTGGTGTCTCTTGCTCTTATAGTCTCTGAGATCTAGGCGACACAAAAAGGGACAGACGGACAGACGGCGACAGACAGACAGACAGACAGACGGACATGGCTATATCGACTCAGCTGTTGATGCTGATCAAGAATATATATACTTTATGGGGTCTGCCACGCCTCCTTCTGCCTGTTACGCACATTTTTTTTATTTTATTTTATTTAATGTCGACTATGTGCAATCGACAGGTAAGTTTTTAGTTACATTATAGATAAAAAATATTAAAAGTTAAATGCATTAATGTAAAAATAAATAGAAAAAAAAAAAAAAAAAAAAATATATATATATATATAATATATATATAATGGGCAAGTTCAAATTTAAGATCAATTACTCAGACCCAACATTCGTTGCGGGGATTGGGGAAAACCCAAGAAAAACCCAATCAGGTCTGATATGATGTTAGCGTTGGTTATTATGAGTTAGAGAGAATAAGATAAATTTTTTAATAGTAAAAATTGAGGCATCTGCATTGAAGACATTGTAAAGTCTATTATAATCCGTACAGAGCACTCGAAAGGGTTCATGCAGGGAATAGTTATTAGTACAACGATTAAGGGATAGTGGTACATAATTACGGGTAGACCTGGCAGGAACTGAGAAATTTATTTGACTCAATAAATAAGAAGAATCAATTTCGCCAGCAACTAATTTAACAATAAACATGACGCCAAGCATAATACGACGGTTAGTTAAAGTGGGTAGATTAATTAAAAGAAGTCTACTATTATACGGGGGTAAATTAAAGCCTGAAACCCAGTTAAAACCACGTAAAGCAAATAATAGAAATTTTTTTGGACAGATTCAATACGATCCTGGTGGTTAGAGTATTGTGGAGACCAAACACACGAACCATATTCTAGAATCGGACGAACAAGAGATACATAAAGTAATTTTGTCGTATAAGGGTCATCAAATTCCTTTGCCCATCGTTTGATGAACCCTAGAACTTGAGTCGCCCTACTGACCGTTAAAGCAACATGTGTATCAAACTTCAGTCTATGGTCGAGGAGAATACCAAGATCATTTACATCATCTACTCTAGTAAGGGGTACCAAATCAAGAGTATAATTGATGATGTGATGCAGGTGTCTATAGAAAGACATAACCTTGCATTTAGGACAGTTAAGATTCAGTAAATTAAATTTGCACCATTTATAAAAGCGTGCCAGATCTGCTTGCAGTAAATCAGAGCAGGAACTGTCCGTAAATGACAGACACAACTTCACATCATCAGCATACATTAAAATGTTAGAGTGTAGAATAATAGAAGGAAGATCGTTAATAAAGAGGTTAAAAAGCAGAGGTCCAAGATGACTACCCTGAGGAACACCAGACGTTACCAAGACGGGCCTCGAAATAGCCGACTTGAAGACAACGTTTTGAGTTCTGTTAGTAAGGTAATCGGATAACCATATAAGAAGATTATATGGAAATCCAATTAAATTCAATTTATTAATTAGAAGACAGTGGTTAACAGAGTCAAATGCTTTACTGAAGTCGGTATAAACAACATCAGTCTGCATTTTACTTTTAAAGCCCTTGATCACTAAAGAGGAAAATTCGAGCAGGTTTGTGGTTGTAGATCTATGTTTCACAAAACCATGTTGGTAAGGTGAAATTATGGAACTACAAAAATGAGTAAGCTGTGAAGTAATAATTTTCTCAAAAAGTTTAGGTGTAGCAGACATTTTTGAAATTGGCCTGTAGTTGTTAACGCAACTCTTAGGGCCACTTTTGTGTAACGGAATGATATGTGATTCCTTCCAAAGAGAAGGGAATGAGCAAGATGCAACAGATAAAGTAAATAGTCTATGTAAAAGTAGATATAAAGAGCCAGCGCAGTACCTAAGTACGCATCCTGGCAACCCGTCGGGGCCTGCACAAACGTAATAGACCCATTTGTACTTTTTTAAAGTACTGGGTCTAACAAGAAGAGACTCTAGCGACCTCTGTGTTTATTAGTTTTTAACTGATCTTCGTAGTCGCGTCATCTATTGAATGGTACGGAACATAGATGAGCAGTCTATAGTGAACGGTTTGCACTCAAAAAGTACTGGGTCTCCTACTGTCAAACATGCTCTACTGTAGCTTACTGCATTTTTATACCCTTGCAGAGGGTATTATAATTTTGTCACGAAATGTGTAACGCATTGATATCGATATAGCCATGTCCGTCTTTCCGTCTGTTTCTATGCAAACTAGTCTTTCAGTTTTGAAGCTATCTTGATGAAACTTAGGACAGGTCCGTCTTTTTGCTGCACGCAGTACATATGTCAGAACCGGCCGGATCGGATAACTATATCATATAGCTGCCATAGGAATGTTCGGTTGGAAACAAACATTTAGTATGAAAAACTTTTTTGTTTCTCTAAATATATCAACCAAATATACACATTGTGTGTTTGATTAAGTTTTAAACAGGCTGACCAAATTTGGTGTAAATCGAACTACTATATCATATAGCTGCCATAGGAACGATTGGTTCGAAAACAACATTTAGTATGAAAAACTTTTTTGTTTCTCAAGATATCTCAACCAAATATACACATTGTGTGTTTGATTAAGTTTTAAACAGGCTGACCAAATTTGGTGTAAATCGAACTACTATATCATATAGCTGCCATAGGAACGATCGGTTCGAAAACAACATTTAGTATGAAAAACTTTTTTGTTTCTCAAGATATCTCAACCAAATATACACATTGTGTGTTTGATTAAGTTTTAAACAGGCTGACCAAATATGGTGTAAATCGGACAACTATATCATATAGCTGCCATAGGAACGATCGGTTCGAAATCAACATTTAACAAATTTTGTAAAAAATCTGACGGCTTACACAGGGCACTGCAAGGGTATCCAAACTTTGGCGCGCCAAAGTTAGCTTGCGCTATATTTATACCCTTGCAGAGGGTATTATAATTTTGTCACGAAGTTTGTAACGCATTGAAGGAGGCGTGTCAGACCCCATAAAGTATATATATTCTTGATCAGGACGACGAGCTGAGTCGATATAGCCATGTCCGTCTGTCTGTCCGTCTGTCCGTCTGTCCGTCTGTCTGTCTGTTTCTATGCAAACTAGTCTCTCAGTTTTGAAGCTATCTTGATGAAACTTGGTACAGGTCCGTCTTTTACTGCACGCAGTACATACGTCAGAACCGGCCGGATCGGATCACTATATCATATAGCTGCCATATGAACGATCGGTTCGGAATCAACATTTAGTATGAAAAACTTGTTGGTTTCTCAATGTTTCTCAACCAAACTCACAGATTGTGTGCTTGATACAGTTTCATATATCCTTACCAAATTTGGTGCAAATCAGGTTACTATATCATCTTGCTGCCATAGGAACGATCGGTTCGGAATGAACATTTAGTATGGAAAACTTTGTTTCTCAATGTTTCTCAACCAAACTCACAGATTGTGTGCTTGATACAGTTTCATATATCCTTACCAAATTTGGTGCAAATCAGGTTACTATATCATATAGCTGCCATAGGAACGATCGGTTCGGAATCAACATTTGATATGAAATTTTTTTTTGTTTCTCGAGATATCTCAACGAAAGTCACCAATTTTGACCAAATTTGGTGTAAATTGGACTAATATATCATATATCTGCCATAGGAACGATCAGCTCGAAATCAGCATCTAACACTTTTTGTAAAATATCGTACGGGGCACTGCAAGGGTATTCAAACTTTGACGTGCCAAAGTTAGCTTGCGCTATATTTTTATTTTTATTCGGTGTTACCACCAGTTTTGGGCGACCAAGAGGTTCAGCAACATCAGTGGTCGTACGACCACCTTAAAAGTCACCATACCACTTCCTTACAATTTTTCTTGATGGAGCAGGGTCCAAATAGCACTTATCACGAAAAGATTTTGCTTGAGCGATGTTTTTTCCACAAGAAAAAAAATTAAAAATAAACACAAGAAATCTTTTAAAATCGGTATTCTCTAAAATCTTATAAGTAACATCGCTGAAACCTCTGTATCTTGTTGACAGTTTACCGGATTTAAACGAAGCTTTGGGTAGTACATTATAAAAGATCCTTATTTCCAAAAAAAGTATGGGTTTTGAACTAGTAGCGCCTCCTTTGTGCTATCCTACGGACTTATCAGCCGATATGTTATGTTTGCCATGTCTTGTTTATTAAGAATTTTTGGATTTAAAATGATAGCTTTTGAAAATGTAATAGTATCTATTAAATTTTGTAAATCGAGTGAAAGTAGTTTGAGTCGATGTTTTTTTAGTAATATTTCCTGGTTAAACTTTAGATCTTTCAGTAAGTTAGTAATTTTTGTGACTTCTTTAAAAATTGCAGAATTAATTTGGTTTTGCTTATTGTTGTTTTGTATTAATTCGTTAATATTAGTTTGCGTTGTTATCATGTCATCGCGATCTGGAGTTCCTGTGATCCATTGAAAAATGGTGTTTAATTCGTTAATACTGCATTTAGACCTATTATGAGGTATGAGCTCGGACAAAAGTTTTTTTTATTAAATTTAATTCCATTGTGATTTCCCAGTTTATTGTACTGTTTCTTTATTTAAAAAATGCTGTAAGCTACAATGGAGCAAGCTCAACAGACCCTGTACTTTTTGAGTGCAACGCGTTCACTGTAGACTGTTCTTCAATGTTGCATACTATTCAATAGGTGGCGCCACTATAAAGATAAGTTGATAACCACAGAAATCACTAGCGTCTCTTCTTCCTTTTGCCCGTAACATTGTTAGTTGAATAATTTCCGCGATTATCATCTGATTTGAATGATATTTGCAGGACAGGTTTGGTTTCGGTACAGGTCGCTACTATATGTTCCGCGGATTCCTCCGCGGTATCGCAGTAGCGGCAGGTTCCGATACTTACTACTCCTAGTTTATTTAGGTGACCCCTCAGTCTACATTTCCCGCTATATCCTTATGCCCTGGGATCCATCTCAGAGTAAGCCTGTTATTTGATCCCAGTTGATCTAGCTTTGTACGGACTTCCCGGACTACCTTTGATGTCAATTTCGTATTGCTAATTGCCTTCAATGCCGCTTGACTATCAGCTAGGATGGCGATATCTCTATTCTGATAGTAACGTGTCAAATTGAAGTCCGCATACCGACCTATTGCGCATACTTCAGCTTGGAAGATACTGGTGTATGTTCCTAGGGATTCATGGTGGGATATCCGAGGACCTATAACTCCGAGGCCTGTGCCTTGACATGTTAGAGATCCGTCGGTATACCACTTAATGGTGTGTGGATTCATGGGATGGACCTCTTCGAGTGAAGTCCATTCCTTTTTACTGCACAGGTTTACATGGAAATTCCGCTCGAATTTATATTCAGCGGGCATTTCATCCCTTGGTTGTACCAACAGAGGGAGTTCGCCTGATAGAGTGTCAGCATCCCTTAGGCCAAGGATGCAGTTGTTACCAACTCCATCCATTGCCATTCTTAACAGGGTTGCTTTCCTTTGAAGTTCTATGAACGTATGGAGTGGAGTGAGCTTCATTAAGACTTCAATGGCTGTTGTCGAACAGGTGCGCATTGCTCCTGTTATGCAGACGCAGGCCATTCTTTGCAGCTTCTGTAGCTGTTTCTGGACAGTGATGAGTTGCACTCTATCACCCCAGAATAATGTCACAGAGGGTTTCTTCGAATTTTCCTCGCGCAATGATGACAATGTCATCGGCATAGCCCTGACATTGAATTCCTTTGCTTGCGAGTCTTCTAAGTAGTTCTTCTAGCATCAGGCTCCACAATAGCGGAGACAGGACACCCCCTTGGGGGCAACCTCTAGTGGTTGTAACCGTAACAGTACTGTTTTGAACTGTTGCTGTGGCCTGTCTAGACCGTAGCAGAGAGACAATCCATCTGCTGGTGGTAAGGTCTAGGCCCCTCCTAGCTAGGGCAACCTTGACCGCATCGTGGGATGCATTGTCGAAGGCTTGGCAGGCTAAGCAGTGTGCTTCGTTTTTAACAAAAACGACGTCAAGCTGATGGGTCTAAAGGACTTGGGGTTGGTGATACCTTTCTTCCCGGTCTTGGAGATGAAGACCACCCTAGCTCTACTCCATGCACTTGGGATATGTCCTAATGCCAGGCTGCTAATCATTACTTTCCTAAGAATGGACAGGAATTTGCCCTGCCCTTGCTGCAGGAAGACGGGTGATATGCCGTCCAAGCCCGGTGACTTATAGGGCTGGAAGGTTCCAATTGCCCATTTTAGTCTGTCCAGTGTGACTGTCGACTTGGCGATTGCCCAGTCCTCAGGTACTGGTCGGACTCGATCTTCTACTACTCTGTCTGCATCTTCTCGTAACGGGATACTTCCAGGGAAGTGGGTTTCGAAAAGGAGCTCTAGTTTATCCATATTGCTACTTGTTAAGGTATTTTCCCTTCTTTTGAGAGCCAGATTTGCCTCTGGTGCTCTCTTCGATAGTGCCCTGTGTATCCGTGAACCCTCTGTCGTGTTTCCTTCCTGATCTCCTTGTTGTACGAAGTTAGGCTCTCGCGGTACCGCTCCCATAACCCGTCTCTTTTTGCTCTGTTGAAGAGTCGACGAGTGGCGATTCGTAGCCTCTCTAGGCTGTCGGACCACCAGGGGGCATCTTTTGCTTTGCGCGATTTCCCTAGTGCGCAGCTTGCCTCGTAAGCATTAGTTATACTATTGTTCAACGAGTCCACAACTTTTTCTAACTTTGGGGGATGTCTGGGTATACCAGATGTTATCCCGGATAGATTGCGTTCTAGATTCGTTGAATATCTTTCCCAGTTTTTTTTTCCTGGGATTTCTCGACTGTTTGCTGCAGTCCACGTTTATTCCAAGCTTAAACAGGATAATCCTGTGGTCAGACATGGATTCCTCTGGCGACACGTGCCAGTTCATGCAGTGCGGTTTAAGGGACCGACTGAGTACGGTGATCTCTAGGACTTCTTCCCTTACTCTTGTTACAAATGTCGGAGTAGTTCCGAAATTGCCAATTTCTAGGTTGTAGTTTAATATAAATTCTAAAAGGCACACACCCCTTTGATTAGTTTCGCTGCTTTCCCATACCTCATGGTGTGCGTTAGCGTCACAACTTATGAGGAGGGGTAGTTTCTCCCTACGGCAGTAGCTCACCAGTCCCACGATCTCCGGGGGTGGGCAGGGCCCATCTCCTGCGAGGTAAGCCGATGCGACCACTGTTGTGTGGGCGGCTCCAATCGCCTGGATCGTTAGGGGGACACAGTCTCTGGTGAGAAATTCTGAAAGAATTCTGTAGTTAATACATTTCCTTACCATAATGCAAGCTCTTGGCATTGGGTCTCTATGGTCCCAGATTACCTTGGAGTCGGTTGTGTACAGGCCTTTAATGCCATCGTTCACCCATGGCTCCTGTACAAGTGCTAGCCCGAGGTGTTGTTTGGTGAACATCCTGGCTAGGACGGCCGAGGCCGCCTTCGCGTGGTGGATGTTCACCTGGGCTAGCTGTGTGGTGATGGCTTGTACCATCACAGTAGCGGCTCCATTGGCCACGGCGACTGAGGCCTAGATGCGCTCGAGTCGCTGCAAAGCGTTTTGTCCTCTTCATCCACGCTGTCGTTTAGAAGCTCCTCCTCGAGCTCCTGTCACGACATGGCCGCTACTTCCTCCATCTCCGCCGCCACCGCAGGGTCCATCGTCGCATCGAGTAGGTCATCATCCTCGGCCAGATCTTCTGGAACCTCAGATGGACCTACATCTTGCGTCATGGGCTCATTGGTGGGTGGGGGAGATTTCAGTTCGGGGGCGGATGCTCGCTTCTCCAGTGCTGCCTTCGCCTTCTTGAGTTGATGCCCCTTTGTGACAATCTCCTCTCTTGCCATCTCATCGATACCGATGACGAGGAGTGCCCCGCCTCCTTCGTTTCTTCTCGACATAACTCTCCATGCCTCCGTCTCCATCTTGTTCTGGTTACTCAGCATAACCAGCAAGTTATCAATTGCCCGATCTGCGCTTCTCGGACAAAAGATTGTGATCGTATGGGGCGACGGAATACTGTCTGTGACTGAGAATTACCTGTCTGCAGGTAACACGGCCACCTTAACCTTCTTTGCAATCGTGGCATACGATGCACGAGGTTCGGTGGGTGCTGAGGTCGAGGGCTCCTTTGACAACGCAGCTTCCGCCGCTGCTTTCGAGGTGCTTGGACGCACGTCCAGTGCCTCCTCGACTACTGGCGCCGCCGACTGTGGTGCCACTGTGCCTGGTGCTGCACATATTCTTTTGGGAGTGCCCGTGGGAGGGGTCAGCGTGCTGCTGGACCTCTTCGGGGCCGGCGTCAGTGCTGGTGTTGCTGCTGCTGTCGGCTCTTTTGCCTTTTCTAAGGCCTCCAAAGGGGGCAGCCTTTGGCTAAGGTACCTCAGGTACCACTTAACCCTTGAGCCGCACAAGTTGCGCCTGTTGGGGTCGTCCAACCCACCTGGCTGTCCCCTCGCTGGCAGTAGCGCATCCTTCTTCTTCTGGCTCTGCTGCTCCTGTCGCCTATCAGCTGTTAGCATAGGGCGCATCGGTCGGGATGGTCCGGCCGTGAACCGCGTTCATTCAAGCCACGTTAAAGCCAAATTGTTGCATAAAAGAAATCCGTACATAACCATATACACCCACGCTCACCGATTTCTGCATTTCTGTGTATACATGTGCCGGCAGAAAAGTGACCCAGTGGGACTCCGGCCAATAGCAAAGGATTCACCACAGTCACCGCGGAATCTCATCGTCGTCTCGTTCACAACCGCATCACAGCCGCTTTGGTTTCGCGACGGCTGTGAACGCGATTGTGAACCGTATTAATTCAAGCCGCATAGAAGACAAGGAACGCAGGAAAGTGTTATATGCGCATATACGTACATATAGACATATAGTGCTGACATCACGGACATACAGTAGACACAGCGGACAGTAAAGGGAAAATTTATAAAACAAGTTCAAAACGTGGAAAGCTACCATTTTATACATATATATATGTATGTATGTAGGCATATGTACACATATGTAATAAAACGTATACGTTTGGACATATAAATGCATGTTCTATCGGCGCGTTTAGCGACCCAGGGGTATTTAATATTTTGCTAACTTTTCATATATATATATTTATGACTGCACATGTATCCATATATACACATGGATAGTTGAAGTCATTGTCCGATACCAATTTAATCCCATATCTTAGCAATCTTAGCTTCTTGATTTGAAACCACGCTCCTCACTATCAGTAGTTCCGGTAACTTTAAGAAATTTTCTGTAAAGTGACCCTGGCTGGACTGTGACATACCCCAGCCTTAGAAACTTCCTTACAGCATATATTCTTTGCAAGCGCTTCCTTGCAGAAAATACTTTGACTCGAGGACTTGTATCCTTGAAGAATAGCATTCGTCAAATATGTTATGATCAGCTTACCAACCATCGTGAGATGAGCTGTTTTTCGTATTCCTAATATTTAATATAATAGTGAAAATCGATTTCCAATTTGGTTATATATGCAAGGAAAGAAAAGGTTCAAACAATGCACAATGTCACAATTTCAAGTATTTTTGCTCAATGTATTATTCTAATTAAAGAGGATCAGCCAACAAAAAAAATTTTTGATATCTCGACCACAAATAATGACATATGGTGCGACATCTCACACAAAATAATTACATGAGAAGAAAGATATTCCGCATACCACATAAAATCATACTGCAGTACACTAGCAAAATTTGTTACGCTCAAACCGTCAAGACCGTCTGTAGACGATCTTCAGTTTTTTTGACCTAGTGTCTGTTACGATCAACGGAAATTAACAAAATTAAAAACTTTAGCTTATAATAAGCCTATAATCTATCTCTACTTGGAAAAAAATTATCAGCTTGATCGAACCATTATTTAGATTTTACCTGTTAGAAGGTTAAGTGATCTGGTAGGGCTTAATATGGAAGCTGCATCTGCGCATTAGCTTATATGATGATTGCAAAGTTGTTTATAATTCCATTAAGAAAAACTTTTAGAGCTGGGTGATAACTATCGCAAAAGTTGTTTATAATTTCAATAAGAAATGCTTTTAGAGCTGGGCGATAACATACATAAACAACAAAAGATTTACTGCGGCGTGCCGGATCAGTGTAGTTTATTCTTATTCGTTTAATGACAAACAAAGAAATAATTTTCATATTTGAATTGAAATGGAATGGAAGCTTAAGCGCAAAGCATAAAGCAGGCGAGCCGGCTTATATAGACTCGATAAGTCTTATATTTATATCTGAACAGAAGACCTCGAGTGCCATGTCCTATATCTATGAGTGAGACTCGATCGTATGTTAAATGCTAGAACGAGCTGTTATTTCAACTCAAAAATAAAAAAAAACTATTTAATGACGCAGCCGGTAAGATGACAATATTGATGCAATAGCTAGACTATTCAATTCCCTGATTGTCATCCGCTAAAGAACATGCCAAAGGCTACTCGCAACGGTAAAAATGCGGTTGAAAATGAGATTAAAAAAAAAAAATTTGACAACAAAGCGAACACCGTGAAAACAAATAAATAAAGACACTCCAGAATATGCCGGAATTATAAATCCAATGCAGTTACTCCAGAAAAGGTGATACCTTCAAATAAAACTTACAAACTTACAAAACTTACTAATAAAGTAAAACAACAACGAAAATTGAACTTAGTGAAAAAATATGAAATATGAAATTTGAAATAGATTTCAGCTGTCAGCATTGCCGCGCGGGAATTTCTGAGGTGCCACAGAACTCCGAGAAAATTATTTTTTTTAACATTTTCACAAACTTTACCGAATTCGGAACAAATACAATTTCCCACAAATGTTTTCAAACATTGCAGAATAGGTAAAAGTATTTTGCACATAGTGTGAAGACTCCGTATCTGCGGAGGACTGAATTTACTTAGGTCTATGGGAACCTATTAACCTAAAACCAGATTTTACATTGGTCTTATATGTATCGTTTATATCTTACAATATAAGATTAAACATCCTGGCCCTGTTGAAAGGTTTACCTTTCAAATACAATGTCAGGGCGACCAGGTTCTAGCGGAAAATATTTAGCTTACAATATACAAGATTATACATTCTGGCCCTGTTGAAAGGCTTACCTTTCAAAAAATAACATGTCATTTAATCTTTTGGATTTCTTATTGTATATTGTTCGTTACAGTTTCTTTCTTTTTAAAACTTTATTTTTCTCTTTCTTTTAATGTATCAAGTCTTAATTTATTATGTGTACATAAATTTTTTTTGTATTTTAGTACTTTTCCTCCACAAATAAACCTATTGGTATTTTCTTAACTATATAGTTTTATATTTATTTTAGACTGTAATTATAATAACAAAATTATTCAAACCACCAACCAAGACGTGTAGAGAGAGTGTGGCAGGCAAAGATTAGATGTCACCTGGCCAGTTCGCCTGAATAGAATGAAGGCTCCCACGATGATTTCGGTGGTCAATATTTCCGTAGTGACGTTGGAGGTGTAGTGGGTAGCCTTTGACGTGGCAGATCGGGATGTTTGGTATTGTAATTAAGTCAATCAAATGTTGTCCGGGAATAAATTATAAGTTTGTTTTAAGTTTATTGTTAATGATTCCTTTTATTTATTTAGATTTTAATTTCCTTTATATTTGCACACAACCAGCCATTTACACGGTTCGATCAAAAAGAGGAAGAGACATAAAAAGTGTGACCATATATTTCAATTTAGGGTGACCATATATTTCAATTTAGGGATTCTGTAATGTTAGCTTTTGCCGTTAACATAACAGCATAGAGGAGCTGTTATGTCCAACATTTGGAAAGACGCAATATTCCTTCCACTTTAATCTGTTCCATCGCTGGTATATGACTACAGTCGATTTCTTGAGCACCGGTGGTACTTTGCCTTTGAGCCGCTCGGCGATGCTTTGGGGCTCCTCACTGATGCACCGCTTTTTATCTGCCGAGGCTCTTCGCAACCATTTGTTGCCCTTGAGATCCTCGGCGATGGTTTGGGGCTCCTCACTGAAGCTCCGCTTTTTACCTACCAGGGCTCTTCGCAACAGTTTTTTGTTGTCTTTGAGCTCCTCGGCGATGATTGGGGGATCCTCACTTCAGCTCAGCTTTTTATTTGCCGGGGCTCTTTGCGACAATTTGTTGCCCTTGAGTTCCTCGGCGATGCTTTGGGGCTCCTCATCTAAGCTCCGCTTTTTACTTACCGGGGCTCTTCGCAACAAATTTTTGGTGTTTCTGAGCTCCTCGGCGATGATTGGGGGATCCTCACTGCAGCTCCACATGTTTTCCACCGGGGCTCTTTGCAACAGTTTTTTGTTGGTTTTGAGCTCCTCAGCGATGATTGGGATATCCTCACTGCAGCTCCACATATTTTCCACCGGGGGCTCTTTGCAACAGTTTTTTGTTGGTTTTGAGCTCCTCGGCAATGCTTTTATTCCGCAGCTCGATAAATTCGCCGTGAAGTTCCCAGAAGCGATCAATCAACTCATCGTCTTCGAAAAATTCATAATTAGTGACAAGGAAATCTATGCAAGCCTTTTCATATCGCTCTATATCAGTGATTGATTTCTCACCAGTATTGACTTCATCCAAGGCAGACTGAAACACGCGTAACTTTATGCTAAATCTTACGGCAATAACACGTGCCCTTGGTCGGTCTTGTTTCTCTCCAGAGCAGTTAGGATAATTTTCTACGTATCCCTCAGCACTACCGTTAAGATCCATGATGATGGGTAACGTGTGTTTATTTTTATTTAAGCCTTACTTTTCTTCATAGTACGGCAATGTTTTTGTAGCTATCGGGTCTCTTTGCAAACAATTGTTGTCTCTGACCTCATCGCTGATGGTTGGGGGATCTTCAAATCTCCACACTTTTTCCACCGGGGCTCCTTGCAACATTTTTTTGTTGTCTTCGAGCTCCTCGGTGATGTTTGGGGAATCCTCAAAGCTCCACGTTTTATCTACCGGGGCTCTTTGTACCTCGGTCATAATTTGGAACTCCTAAACTAAAACTAAAATTCTTATATCTAACCTATTGTAATCTATATCTTGGGATATTGGTTTAGGCGCTGCATATGATAACTACTTCTTATCATATGCAGCTGGTGCGAAATACTCCGTATCTGCGGAGGGCTCTATTTGTTTAGGTTACGTGCATATGATAACTCTTTCTTATCATATGCACATGGTGTGAAGACTCCGTATCTGCGGAGGACTGAATTTACTTAGGTCTATGGGAATTAATATTAACCTAAAACCAGAATTTACATTGGTCTTAAATGTATCGTTTATATCTTACAATATAAGATTAAACAGATAAAGCTGAAATTTTTTTTGTTAAATCTGGCAACTGTAATGTCAATTATGTTCAGTTTGGCCTGTCATTTTATCATGCACAGGTTAACAAAATAAAAACGCTTGCAAATCGTGCAAATTTGATTCGAAAATAATGTTTTAGTTCGCGAAGTTTACCGCTAGCTCCGTCCGTTTTATGGTCGACATAAACGTTCATCAGAGCAATCAATTCGGTTAACCATGGATCGTTTTCGCACCACGTTAACTCTATATGACTATACGCATCAGCAGAGACGTCGAACAGCGCGCACTGAAGAAACAATTGCCGCTGTAGAGCTACCGAATGAATCGATTTGCCACCGTGCACAGAAACTGGAGCTTTGTCCATTAACTTTATGGAAGACTTTGCGCAAAGATCTTGGTTTACGACCTTACAACATCCAGCTTGTTCAAGAATTAAAGCCGCGAGACCATGCAATGCGTAGTGATTTTGGTGTATGAGTAGGGTGACCACCTGGGGCTCAGGGCATTCCGGGTCGGTTGACCACCTCCCCCCCTCCCCACCCATCGAAAAAGCATTACGACAGTTACAAAAATAAACAAAATTAATATTGACATATTTATTCATTATATTATTATTATAATGTGTGGGGGGGAAAATTTACTGCGACCCAGTGGGTCTATTGTATCCCCTTCAGAGTTTATAACTCTCCCATCAGCCCTATTTCTTGGATGAAATCCATTATTTTTGTCGGGTTGAGGGCTCCAATATCTTCTGGTTGGAGGTTACCTTAAAACCTACTTCTCCTCCTTGCCAAGGCGGTACATGTCGCTACTATATGTTCAGAGGTTTCGTCCTCAAAATCACAGTATCGGCAAGTCCCGATGCTTAATATGCCTAGTTTGCATAAGTGGCTTCTCAGTCTACAGTGTCCTGTCAAAAGACCGGTCAGTATTCTAAGTCTGTTCTTCCCATGACTATAAGTTGCTTGAATCATTGCAGATTGTAGCTACCCAGGAGACTCTTTGCCTGTCGTAGGCCTTGAGTATCATTCCAGCATAACTGGCGCAAATGCTTTTCTTCTTCTCTGAGAGATTTCCGTAATGTGTGGTTCCCAATGCCACAAAACGGTTCAGGTCCTATTAGGGGGCTTTCAGCACCCATTCTTGCTAGCCTCTCTGCTGCCTCGTTCCCGCTATCCCTGGAATCCATCGCAGAGTAAGCCAGTTATATGATCCCAGCAGATCTAGCTTTATCCGGACCTCCCGGACTACTTTTGATGTTAGTCTACTCTTGATGATTGCCTTCAGTGCCGCTTGACTATCTGATAGAATGGCTATGTCTCTATTCCGATAGCTGCGTGTTAGGTTAAAATCCGCACATCTTCCTATAGCGCACAATTCAGCCTGAAAGATGCTGGTGTGAGTACGTAAGGATTCATAGAGGGATAACCGAGGACCAACAACTCCGAGGCCAGTGCCTTGATTAGTTAGGGATCCATCAGTGTACCACTTAATTGTATGGTGATTCATGGGATGGACATCCTCAAGTGTTGTCCATTCCTTTTTACTGCTCAAGCTCACTCCGAAATTGCGATCGAATTTGTATTCGGCTGGCATTTCGTCCCTTGGTTGTATCAACAGGGGGAGTTCACTTGATAGAGCATCAGCGTCCCTCTGGCTGAGGATGCAGTTGTTGCCAACTCCCTCCATTGCCATTCTTAGCAGGGTTGCTTTTCTTTGAAGCCCTATGAATGTGTGGAGCGGTGTAAACTCCAACATGACTTCAATGGCTGCTGTCGGACAAGTGCGCATTACCCCTGTTATGCAAACGCAGGCCATTCTCTGCAGCTTATGCAGTTGTTTTTGGACGGTGGTGAGTTGCACTCTATCACCCCAGGCAATTGCTCCATATGTGAGCATGGGCCTGACAACCATAAGGTATAGCCATCTTAATATCTTCGGTGATGTTCCCCATGATTTCCCGGCTATACTACGACATGTTTAAAGTGCTCTAGAGCACTTTGGTATCGCATTTTTAACATGTTGGCCGAAGTTTAGTTTACTGTCAAAAGTAACTCCTAGGTATTTAACCTCCTTGCTAGTTGCTATTTCGCTTCCTGGAAGCCTTATTTGGGTTAGTCTCTGCAGTTTATATCTTCTTGTAAAGGGGACGATGACTGTTTTAGTGGGATTAAGGTTGAGGCCAACCTCATTTCACCAGTCGCTGTGCTTCTTATTCTATAGTCCACTAGCTTTTCAATCGTTTTTAGCAAAAACGACGATAGGTCTGAAGGACTTTGGTTGGTGATGTCTTTCTTCCCAGTCTTGGGGATGAAGACCACCCTAGCTCTGCTCCATGCGCTCGGAATGTATCCTAGTGCTAGGCTACTTATCATCACCTTCCTGAGAATGGGGAGGAGTTTGGCCTTCCCTTGCTGTAGAAAGGCTGGTGATATACGGTCCAAGCCCGGTGACTTATAGGGCTGGAAAGTTCCATTTGCCCATTCTAGTCTTTCCAGTGTGATTGTTGACTTGGTAATTGCCCAGTCATCAGACACTGGCCGTACTCGGTCTTCTGGTCTTCCTAAATTTGTTCCTTCCTGTATGGGAATGCTCCCCGGGAAGTGAGTTTCAAATAGTTGCTCCAACTTATTTATGTTGCTACTAGTGTAAGTGTTGTCCCCACGTTTGAGGGCCAGATTTGATTCTGGTACTTTCTTTGACAGTGCCTTATGTAGCCGGGCACCCTCAGTCGTGTTTTCTATGTTTTCACAGAAGTCACGGTAATTCTTCCGTTTTGCCTTTCTGATTTCCTTGTTATAGGTAGTCAGGCTTTCCCGGTATTTGTCCCATGTGCCGTCTCTCTTTGCCCTATTAAAGAGTTGACGAGTGGTTTTTCGAAGCCTCTCGAGGCTGTCTGACCACCAAGGGGCATCTTTTGCTTTGCGCTTCTTCCCTAGTGCGCAGCTCACCTCGTAAGCGTTGATTATACTATTGTTCACCTAGGCTATTACGCTCTCCAGATTTGGGGGATTTCTGGGTATGCCAGAAATTATCCCATCCAGATTGCGTTCAAGCGTCGTTGAAAACGTACCCCAGTTCGTCTTCCTGGGGTTACGCGTTTTCTTGCTACAGTCTGTATTTAGTTGTAGTTTATACAGAATAATCCTATGATCTGACATAGATTCTTTTGGCGACACGTGCCAGTCCCTGAGATGTATTTTAAGGGACCGACTAAGTAGGGTGACGTCTATGACTTCATCCCTAACCCTGGTTACAAATGTCGGAGTGGTTCCGACATTGCCAATTTCTAGATTATGAGTTAAAATAAATTCAAAAAGACACTCACCCCTTTGGTTTGTATCCGTACTTCCCCATATCTCATGGTGCGCGTTGGCATCGCAACCGATGAGGAGCGGTAGCTTCTCCTTTTGGCAGTGTTCCACCAGTCTCATGATCTCTGGGGGTGGGCAGGGCCCGTCCCCTGCGAGGTAAGCCGATGCAACCACAATTGTGTGTGCAGCTCCCATCGCCTGCATCATGATCGGCACGCAGTGGTGAGAAATTCTGAAAGGGTGGTATAATTAATACATTTCCTTACCATTATGCATGTTCTTGGTAGTGGGTCTCTTTGGTCCCAGATTACCTTAGAATCGTCTGTGTACAGGCCCTTAATGCCATCGCACAGTGGGGCCGTTTGAGTTTTTACTTTGCGAAAATCATATCTTTTGATCCAAAAGAGATATCGAGAAAATTTAAAAAGCGTTTGTTAGAAAACTTCTTCAACTTTAAATTGAATGTGAAATCTTAAAAATCAAAGAAGTAAACCTGTTTTCCACAGGTCGTCAAAGTAGGATTTTGTTTTCACATGATTTTATACGATAGTTTTGCCTTAGAAGCATGCAAACATCAAACAATTTCACTATAAATGTTCGAATTTACATAAATATATCTATAGCAATATATCCTTAAGCATATGAATACTTATAAATGAATTTAAATCAATATTTTAGTTCCATTTACTGTAGCGAGCATATTTATTATAATTCAAGTTTCTAATACATTTATATCGTGTTAATTCCTATGAAAACAAAATTTAAATAATATAAATCTCTTTCTTAATTGTTTGAAATTAATTTAAAAATATAGCGCAAGCTAACTTTGGCGCGCCAAAGTTTGGATACCCTTGCAGTGCTCTGTTAAAGCCGACAGATTTTTTACAATATTTGTTAAATGTTGATTTCGAACCGATCGTTCCTATGGCAGCTATATGATATAGTAGTCCGATTTACACCAAATTTGGTCAGCCTGTTTAAAACTTAATCAAACACACAATGTGTATATTTGGTTGAAATATTTTGAGAAACAAAAAAGCTTTTCATACTAAATGTTGTTTTCGAACCGATCGTTCCTATGGCAGCTATATGATGCGCTCGCCGCGAAGCAATTTTGCCCAAGCAAATTGCGCGTTTTTGCCTAAGCAAATTGCGCATTTTTAGGCTAGGTGCATATATTTCTCTCCATGGAATTGTCACAACTTTAAGTTAAAATTAAGAAACTTTAACTCAAATTAACCATTTAGATATAATTCTATCCCAAAGATGAACAATTTTTGCAAAAAATTCTCAAAAACGCCAACATGAAAATTTTGTTCATGTTTGAAGAGCTCTACCACCAAAGCAAATTACCTAATCGAAAAAAGAAAGTTAGGTCAGTAAACTTCAAACAATTCTCTACCTAACTGCATTTCACGTTTTGCCAGACTCCGACTCGTGAGTTTTGATTTTTGAATGAGCCACTGTGCATCGTTAACCCATGGCTCCTGTACAAGGGCTAGCCCAAGATGTTGTTGGGTGAATATTCTAGCTAGGACGGCCGAAGCCGCCTTCGCATGGTGAATATTCACCTGTGCTAACCCAGTGCCGATGGCTTGTGCCATCATACTAGTGGCTCTAGCGGCCAAGGCGAGTCGGGCCTTGATGCCCCCGAGTCGCTGCATAGCGTGACGTCCGCTTCCTCCTGGCTGACGTCTAGCAGCTCTTCCGCAAGTTCTTCCGACGACATAGCCGTCTCGTGGTCCATCACTCCCTCCCCCACTGGATCTATCGTACAGTCGAGCAGTTCCTCATCCTCTGCCAGAACTTCTGACAAAGGGTGGGGACCTACTCCACACGGGATAGCTTCAGTAGCGGGTTGGGAGGATGCTGGTGCAGGGGCAGATGACTCGCTCAGCTCTGCTGTCGAGGCGGGATTCTCCACCACACTAACCTTCTTGGCCTTCTTCAGGCCGCTGACGGGGATAGATCCGAAGCGGAAGAAGAGCTGGTGGCCTCTCGCCACTATGTCTTCTCGAGACAGTTCGTCAATTCCTATGACGAGGAGTGCTCCGCCTCCTTCGTTTCTTCTGGAAACCACTCTCCAGGCCTCTGTCTCCAACTTGTTCTGGTTGCCCAGAATCACCAGCAAGTTCTCAGAGGTGCGATCTGCACTCCTTGGGCAGAAGAGTTTCATTGTGTGGGGCGACGGTATATTGTCCCCCATCCGGATGTAAAGGGGCACGCCCTTCCATGAGCTAAGTCTCGGCGCGACTGTTGCCAGCCAGTCCGCCGAGTCCTCGTCCACACAGTTGATCACTAGGTGACCGACCCGGAAATGTATTCCCAAGAACGCCACCGCTGTGCTCCATCCCGTCACAGATATCTCATCCATTATTGCCTCCTCTAACGCGGATAAGTCCCCGTGGCTGAGGATTACCTGGGGATATTCCGCAGGTGGCACGGCCACCCTGACCTTCTTCGCTATCATTGCGTATGATACGCGAGGCTCGGTGGGTGCTGAGGAGGAGGATTCCATGGCTACCGCTGCTGCCCTAGACGTGCTTGGCCGCACGTCCAGCGTCTCAGGCGTCACAGGTTCCACCGTCTGTGATGCTCCTGTGGCTGGTGTTGATGCACAGAGACGTTTTGGCGTGCCCGTGGGAGGAGTCAGCGTGCTGCTGGACCTCTTCGGAGCAGATGTAGCCGTTTGAGCTGCCGGTCGCGGCTCCTTCGCCTTTGCTAAGGAATTTAGGGGGACAAGCCTTGGCTCAGATACCTCAGGTACCATTTGACCCTAGAGCCGCACAAGTTGCGCCTATTTGGGTCGTCCAGCCCACCTGGTTGCCTCCTGGATGGTAGTAGCTCATCCTTTTTATTTTTGCGCTGTTGCCCTTGGCGCCTGTCAGCGGTCAGCATGGGGCGCATCGGTCGGGATGGTCCGGCCGTGCTCCCATGCGAACTTGCCGCGGCGTTACTTTGACGCGGGTATGACCGCGACAACTGTCGACAATTATTATGGCCCTGGTTTGCTCTTGGAGCACTTCTGCTTGCTGCCTGGTTGCGTGGAGGATGGTCTACCACACTTGGCCGCACTCTATCGAGATCTCGATCTTCAAATTGTCTTGCGACGCTGGGAGATCCTGCGGAAATTTAATATTTTTGTTCGTCTTCATTCTTTTGGTCCCACGAGAAGCGAAACAAGGAACGATCCACCCGAGCAGAGGCTCGCATGCCCGGGTAAGGCTGGATAGAACAGGCGGTCGCCACTTGCCTGAGCCCACCGTTCGCGACTGAGCTATTTTTAGACCCGGGCCTCCAGCCAAGCTGACTCTCGACACGGTCCAAATGACACACTTAGTCCGGCCCGGGGTGAGATGTAGGATGGGATGGAGGTAGGTAAGTGTGAGGGATATTGGGAGGGTGTGGGGCAGTTGTTGAAAGGCGGCAACACAAACACCTTGTCGATATGATAATCGGTATCATATCCGCTGATTGTCCGGGGCTGTCTGTTCTTCGGACCAAGTATTTATTCATTAGAAATTAAACAAATTTAATATTCACATATTTATTCATTAGAAATTAAACAAATTTAATATTCACATATTTGTTCATTAGAAATTAAACAAATTAAATACTCATATTGTCAAAATGCCGATATTTTTATCGAAACAATAGAAAACCGGGACAATTTCGTGTCGGGCTGGGACACCGGGACATTACCTGCAAAAGCGGGACATGTCCCGGAATTACAGGACGCATGGCAACCCTATGTATGAGCCGAAAATGAGATTGATCTCGATGCTTATTTTCATCAGTTATCGTTAATCGAAACCGGTATAGAGCCATGATAACCGACTATTTTCTTCCCGAATTGGATGGCATGAATATGGATGAGATATGGTTCAAACAAGACGGCCCTACGTGCCACACAGCGGACGTCCCAATCGATTTATTGAAAAAAACATTTGAAGAGCGCATAATTTCGCGGAATGGACCTGTCAATTGGCCACCAATATCGTGTGATTGGACACCTAACAAACCACAAACTTTAGGGGACTTGGAAGACAACATTCGTCTTGTTATTGCCGACATGCGGCCCCAAATGCTCGAAAAAGTGCTTGAAAATTGGACTTTTAGACTTGGCTATATTCGAGTCGGCCGCGGCGGCCACATGCCGGAAATCATATTTAAACCTTAACGGCAAAAAATTATTATTATTATCCTTTCAATAAAACCAAATTGATGGACATTAAAACGATTTTCTTGTGTTTTATTTCAATTCGAAGTTCTATACCTCTATGAAAAACACCGTTTATTAGGGTGACTGCATGTTCATTGCTATTTTCTGTTCGTGGTAAATTACCAATTGTGTCTCTTATGACTCTGTCGAAAGAATATATTGGAGTGTCTGTTACGGTCAATGGGGTCTTGGTATAGATTGTCGTATTCGACTTCTGGCATTATTGACATCTACGTACATACGTGCTCTTTGACATGATGAGTCATGTTGTTAAAATAGTAGTGTCTCTTTATTTTTATACCCTTGCAGAGGGTATTATAATTTTGTCACGAAGTTTGTAACGCATTAAATGAGTCTTCACAGACCCCATAAAGTATATATATTCTTGATCATGGCGACGAGCTGAGTCGACATAGCCTAGTCCGTCTTTCTGTCCGTCTGTCTGTCTGTTTCTTTGCAAACTAGTCTCTCAGTTTTAAAGCTATCTTGATGAAACTTGGTACAAATCCGTCTTTTTAATGCACGCAGTACATATGTCGGAAATGCCTGGATCGGACCACAATATCAAATAGCTGTCATAGGAATGATCGGTTCGGAATAAACAGTTAGTATGAAAAACTTTTTGTTCCTTACGACATACTATCCAAACTCATACACTGTGCTTGGCTTAGTTTAAAACAGGCTGACCCAATTTGGTGAAAATCGGACAACTATTTCATATAGCTGCCATAGGAGATGGACATAGACAAATAGGTTGCGTACTTAGGTACAGCGCTGGCTTTTATATCTACTCTTTTATAGACTATTTTCTTTATCTGTTGCATCATGCTCATTCCCCTCTGCTTGGAAGGAATCACATATCATTTCGTTACACAAAAGTGGACCTAAGAGTTGCGTTAACAACTATAGGCCAATTTCCAAAATGTCTGCTATACCTTCAATTTTTAGAGAAACTTATTACTTCACAACTTACTCATTTTTGTAGTTCTATAATTTCACCTTACCAACATGGTTTTGTGAAACATAGATCTACAACCACAAACCTGCACGAATTTTCTTCTTTAGTGATCAAGGGCTCTAAAAATAAATTGCAGACTGATGTTGCTTATACCAACTTCAGAAAGAATTTTCGATCACAGTTCAAGTTTTCTTGCACATGAATTAAGATCTTCTGTACTTGAAATACTATCTATTTTTTTTATCTGTTATTAAATTTTTTTATTGTTTTATTAATTAGTTATTAAATTTAAATTTATGTATGTTACCGTTTTATTTATTAATAACATTGTTGTTTGTTCTTTTAATACCCTGACTTACATGGGATTCGAGCTCGGAACCTCAGCTTCAGAGTCGGGTACTCTATCTAGCGAGCTACGATGTAAACAACAAGTGCTTGAGAGACATCTAGAAATATTGCTGTGCAATATTCTCGATTTTCGAAGTTGTGATCCTTTTCTGGTTTCGGTATCATTATGATGATCGACTTTTTCCATCTCTGTGGGAGGTGGCCTAGTTTTGTGATAGCATTGAACACTTGTGCGACAGTGCATACCGCACAATATGGGAGCTCAATTATCATTTTGGGGGTTAATAGATCGCAACCCCGTGATGGTGTTGTCGATCACGTTTGGACGAAACTCGATTTGTTCATGTTGATGCTGAGTGTCACTTCTTAATGTTGGTAGTTTGTTGCGGGATTTGGTTGGAACACATTTTGAAGGTGAACCGCAAATGTGCTGGCTCTGTCTTCATCGCTGCGGGCCCAACCGCCTACGGAGTTCCTGATGGGCATTACGGTTTCTGTCGGTGAAGAAAAGGTGGGGTGAGGATGTTGATAATTTCTCTATATAACGGCGTTGAGCATATGCTTCTTTCTGCTTAAAAGCTTTGGTGAGTTTACGTGTGGTGTCTTTTAAACTTTGCCATGCTTAAGGCGATCTGTAAAAATGCCATTCTCGACGTGATCGTCGCTTTTCGTGGACGAGCTGTTCGATTTGTAGATTTGTCTTCTTTTAGATGTGTAGTACTTGTGTACTTTTAGGTGTTGCAATACGAGCTGCGCTGACGAGGACGGACTCCAGTGTACTTACACAGTTGTCGATGTCAGCTTCAACATTAAGCAGATTTTTTAGTTGAATATGTGAACTAATATATTTTTTGTATATATATAAAGTATATATATTCTTGATCAGCATCATCAGCCGAGTCGATATAGCCATGTCCGTCTATCTGTCTGTTTGTTTGTCTGTCTGTCCGTCTGTCCCTTTTTGTGTCGCCTAGATCTCAAAGACCATAAGAGCTAGAGACGCCAAATTTGGCATGTAGGTTCATCTATACCTCCCATTGGTCAAGTTTGTTTTAGATTTTAGCCACACCTCCCTGCGACCCCGGAATTTGAAACACAAAATTTCCAATTCGAATTACAAGAGCACCTTTAATGCTAGCGCCTTGATTTTTGATACATATAATATAAACCAGGGGTGCGAAAAGCTGCCTTATAAATGTGCACGCACCAATACAAATAAAGGAAATCGATCGCACACATGTAACGAACTTTTCATTTTAGTTCAATGTGTAGACTGAAAACATAGGAACATTGCAATTTATATTTAAAGTTTCCTGCGAAGAAAACACTTGCCAGTTGATCACATATTTTAAGGACCTGTGAATTGTTTGTGTAATTTGCAATGTGCGCCAGAACCTTACCAGTGTGCAAGCCTCACACACTTCCTTATGCTATGTGCAATACAAAAACAAATTTTATTTAAGTCGGATGATAAGAGCGGAAGTTTTTCAACTAACAATGTTAGTTGTCAAAAGGAAGAAGAAGAGACGTTAGTGACCTCTATGTTTATTAAGTGGCGCCATCTATTGAATGGGACGCAACATTGAAGAACAATCTATACTGAACGCCTTACACTAAAAAAGTACTGGGTCTCCTACTGTCGAGCTTGCTCCACTGTAGCTTACTGCATTTTTTATTACTCGGCTTTTATTTATTGGATCTTCTCTTACATTTGAGACTAAAAATTAGTTTCCAAATCTTATAAAACAACAATAGTTTACAGTCTTCTTGGACTGTAAATTGGCCTTTATAGGCCTCTCGCGAGTAGGTTGGGGTGCGAGGAAAGCTTGGCAAAGAACTTTGTTTTCTGTTCTGTTATAACATCTTTGACCGGCTGACAATTTTGCCTGTTGCATTTTTGTTCGTTTATTTTTATCCGCCAATCAGATAGTCATTTTTTTACGTCGACCAGGTTAAGAGCCATTTATAGCTGTTGTGGCTTTCAAAATAAATTTGTGAGTATGGGGACTGTTACGCGCTCCTGCTGCTATAATCCAATTTCGAAAACTTTAAAACAGCGAGCAGAGAAAATGTAAATTCTCTATATTATATTAAGTACTATTATTTAAAATCCAATTGCAGGGAAAATTGAATTTACATTTCCCTCTTTCTTATAAGAATTGACACAAGGTCCTTCTCCTTGAGATTTCAGTGAGGGTAGCGAGCCGGGGTGTGCGAGCGAAGCGAGCACTAGAGGCTTGCCCTGCTTATACAAAGTAATATTATTTTAAGTCCAATTCTTGGGAAATATTGTAAATAAATTTTCGACTTTCTTATTATAATTGACATAAGGTCCAGCTATAGCTGTGAGAAGTGTTAACTATTTTCACTTCACATGTCTCCCGACATTTCAGCGAGCGTAGCAAGCGAAGGGGCAAACCCCTAGTACTATATAAACTGCTATTATTTTAAGTCCAATTGCAGAAAAAATTGAATTTACATATCCCGCTTTCTTATTAGGAATGACATAAGGTCCGGTTATAGCTATCCTAGCCTATTTCACTCTACATTTCTCCCCGAGATTTCCGAGAACATAGCGATTCGGGGGCTGGCGAGCGAAGCGAGCAGGTATTATATGAAGTACTATTATTTTATGTGCAATTGCAGGGAAATATTGAAAACAGCGCAAGGAGGCTATAAGGTCCGGCTATAGCTGTGAGAAGTATTCCTCATTTTCACTAAACATTTCTTCCTGAGATTGGCGAGCGAAGCGACCAGGGGCAAGCCTTCAAGTATATGTACTATATATATATATATATGTCAACTCGGTTTGCATATAATAGGAATCTAAAAGCGTCGTTTTCTTCCACAGGGTATTTTTCTGTCGATCCTTTGCAACTGAATGTTATATTTTGTATGTTTCAATGATTTAAATTTTTAAACTTTTAATCTATTTTTGTCTTTGTTTAATTAGTGTTTTTTTAGAACTCAAGGAACAAGACGTCGTCAATGGACTCCGAGCTGTGAAGAGATATTATGTACAACCAATCGCAGACCATGCTATTCAAGGATCTACTTTATGGATGGCCAATATTACTCTTTTGAGTTTCAGCCTAGTTCAACTGCTAATGATGTCATAACAATAATAAAAAAGACTATTGGCCTGCATGAGAAATCTCGGGGCTACGCAATATATGAAGTTTTGGGAAACACCGAAAGAAGTCTTTCTCCAGAAGAAAAAGTTTGTGATGTAATGGCTAAATGGGAAAGGTATCGGAATGTCTCCAAAAAGGAATACCAAAATCAGGTGAGTATTTTGGATCTGCAACGGATCGAGATGGTTAAAATAGTTGCTTCTTCCCATTAGAAGTAAAAAATGAAATATTGATTAAGAACCAAGGATAAGCCTTTGGATAAGGTTCGAATCGGTATTTTGCGCCTTGATGCAAGATTTTGGTAGGGCTCGTGAGCCGGTTTCGAACGTCTCTGTGTTTGGTGTTGGTTCGAACCTTGATCCAATTCAATTCATCAAAATAATGTTATTTTCTCAATTGTGTTCCACTTGTTCCGGATTATACGTTACCGGAAACAAGGCTTACGAGTATTGTTCAAAATTTCAACTAAAATCATAAAAGAAATATAGCGCAAGCTAACTTTGGCGCGCCAAAGTTTGGATACCCTTGCAGATCCCTGCATAAGCCGTCAGATTTTTTAAAAAAATTATTAGATGTTGATTTCGAACCGTTCGATCCAATGGCAGCTATAGTTGTGATATAATAGTCCGATTTGCTCCAAATTTGGTCAGCCTTTCGATGAGAGCATAATTTCGCGAAATGGACCAGTCAATTGGCCACCAAGATCGTGTGAGTTGACACCAAACTAACCACAAACGTTAGGTGACTTGGAAGACAACGTTCGTCGCGTTATTGCCGACATACGGCAACAAATGCTCGAAAAAGGGCTTGAAAGTTGGACCACTAGACTTGGCTATATTCGAGCCAGCCGCCGCCACCACATGCCGCATAAAATTATCTTTCCAATAAAGCCAAATTGATGAACATTAAAACGATTTTCTAGTGATTTATTTCAACTCGAAATACCATACGTCTAAAAAAAACACAATTTTTATGCAATTTTTAAAATAAAATTAATTTTTAATTATTATTATTTAAAATAATAAATCAAAATTAATAAATATATATCAATTTTTATTTAATATTACATAATAACACTTATTTTCCGTTTTTAATATAAAAATCAAAAATAACTCCTGTCTTATAGTAAAAGAGTTATTATACCCTTGCAGAAGGTATTATAATTTTGTCACGAAATGTGCAACGCATTGAAGGAAGCCTCACAGACCCCATAAAGTATATAAATTCTTGATCAGGGCGACGAGCTGAGTCGATATAGCTGACCAAATTTGGTGTAAATCGGACTACTATATCATATAGCTGCCATAGGAACGAACGGTTGGAAATAAACCTTTAGTATGAAAAACTTTTTGTTTCTCAAAATATCTCAACCAAATATACACATTGTTTGTTTGATTAAGTTTTAAACAGGCTGACCAAATTTGGTGTAAGTCGGACTACTATATCATATAGCTGCCATAGGAACGATCGGTTCGAAATCAACATTTAACAAATTTTGTAAAAAGTCTGACGGCTTACACAGGGTACTGCAAGGGTATCCAAACTGTGCCGCGCCAAAGTTAGCTTGCGCTATATTTTTTGATTTATATTGAAAAAGTCACAATTGAGAGAGTTATTCCGTAATGTGCCTCATGGTAAGTGATATTTGAGTTAAACTTTATTTATTGTTTTAAAAATAAAAGTTACGGAATACCTCTTATATGTAACTCAATAAAAATTGAGAAATAATTTTTATATTCTAATTTTGATTCTTAAACTTATAACAGCTACGGTCCCTGAAAGATACGTATTAAGACGAATATGAAATACCATAAAATAGGAGTTATTTTTGATTTTTATAATAAAATTAGAAAATAAGTGTTGTTATGTGTCGCCTAGATGTCAGAGACCATAAAAATACCAAATTTGGCATGTAGGTCAATCTACATCTCCCATTGATCAAGATTGTTTTAGATTTTAGCCACGCCTCCTCCGCCCCCGTAATTGAAATACAAAATTTCGAAGTCAATTACCTTTGATGCTTGCGTCTTTTTATACCCTTGCAGAGGGTATTATAATTTTGTCACGAAATGTGTAACGCATTGAAGGAAGCCTCACAGACCCCATAAAGTATATATATTCTTGATCAGGGCGACGAGCTGAGTCGATATAGCCATGTCCGTCTGTCTGTCCGTCTGTCTGTCCGTGTGTCCGTCTGTTTCTATGCAAACTAGTCTCTCAGTTTTGAAGCTATCTTGATGAAATTTGGTACAGATCCGTCTTTTTGCTGGACGCAGCACATATATACAAATATACACATTGTGTGTTTGATTAAGTTTTAAGCAGGCTGACCAAATTTGGTGTAAATCGGACTACTATATCATATAGCTGCCATAGGAACGATCGGTTCGAAAACAACATTTAGTATGAAAAACTTTTTTGTTTCTCAAAATATCTCTACCAAATATACACATTGTGTGTTTGATTAAGTTTGAAACACGCAGACCAAATTTGGTAAAAATCGGACAACTATATCATATAGCTGCCATAGGAGCGATCGGTTCGAAATCAACATTTAACAAATTTTGTAAAAAATCTGACGGCTTACACAGGGCACTGCAAGGGTATCCAAACTTTGGCGCGCCAAAGTTAGCTTGCGCTATATTTGGTACATATAATATACACTTTAGTCCAAACCTGTCCTGTAAATTTCATTCAAATCGAATGATTAGAGCGGAAATTATCTATCAATGTAACGTTCAAAAGGAACTATTAACTTATCTTCGTAGTGGCGCCATCTATTGAGTGGTACGCAACATTGAAGAACAATCTATAGTGAACGGTTTGCACTCAAAAAGTACAGGGTCTTCTACTGTCAAGCTTGCTCCACTGTAGTTTAAAGCATTTTTTAAATAATAAGAATTACAAGATATTTGTATATTATAAATTGCATATAAAGGTTGTTTTTTTTAGAGTTGTAGAACTTCGAATTGAAATAAAACACATGAAAATCGTTTTAATGTCCATCAATTTGGCTTTATTGGAAAGATAATTTTATGCGGCATGTGGTGGCGACGGCTGGCTCGAATATAGCCACGTCTAGAGGTCAAACTTCCAAGCACCTAACGCGACGAATCTTAGTTTCCAAGTCCCCTAACGTTTGTGGTTTGTTGGCGTCGACGAGCGACTTCACATATCACATATCCCCAAATAAAATAGTCCACTGGTGTCAAATCACACGATCTTGGTGGCCAAAGACAGGTCCATTTCTGTTTTGTTGGAATTATATCTCATACACATTCATGCCATCCAATTCGTGAACAAAATAGTCGGTTATCATATCACTATACCGGTTTCCTTTAACGGTAGCTGACTCTCCACCATAATTTCGTAAGAAGTATGGCTCAATGACTCCACCAGCCCATAGAGCATACCAAACAGTAAGTTTTTGTGGATCTTCACTCTAAATGCGTCAATTTTGCTTGTTGACGTAACCAACCAACCAAAAATGAGCCTCATCACTGAACAAAATTTTGCGATGAATATCAGAATCGAGATCAATCTCATTTTCGGCCCATGCACCAAAATCACGACGCATTGCATTTTCTTGCGGCTCAAATTCTTGAACAAGCTGGATCTTGTAAGGTCGTAAGCCAAGATCTTTGCGCAAAATCTTTTATTAAGTTGATGGACAAAGCTCCAATTGCTGTGCACCGTGGCGAATCGATTCATTCGGGTCCTCATCAACACTTAGCTCTACAGCGGCAATTGTTTCTTCGGTGCGCACTGTTCGACCTCTCAGCGGATACGTTTTATCACATAGAATAAAAGTAGTGCAAAAACGATCCATGGTTAACCGAATTAATTGCTCTAATAGACAATTATGTCAACCATAAAATGGACGGAGCTTGCGGTAAACTTCGAGAACTTAACCATTATTTTCGAAATAAATTTGCACAATTTGCAAGCGTTTTTATTTTGTTAACCTGTGCATGATAAAATGGCAGGCCAAACTGAACATAAATGACATTAGAGTTGCCAGATTTAACAAAAAAAATGATAGCTTTATCTCCACTCGAAAAACCAACCTCCAAAGAAAAACACCTTATATAATTTTTTGGCTGATATCGATAATAACGAATAAAATAGGAATTTTGGTGTTTTCCATGTTGTTTTAACTTATTTCTTTCATGTTGATTTGTTTAGTTAAAATATTCATTCATAATGGTCCCTTATATTTTCACAATCTACATATGTATTTTTGTGACCTCAATTACTAAAATTTCTACATATTTATATGTATAAATTGTTGATCAGCATCAACAGCCGAATCGATTCTCCTGTTTATCTGACTTTCTGTCTGTCTGTACCTTTTTGGAATATCTAGGTATCGGAGACTATAGAAGCTGGAGACATCAAATTTAGCATATAGTTTTCTCTATGCCAGATCAAGTTCGATGTAAAATTTTGACGCCCCCGCGAAAAGATCACTTTTGAAGATCGAACTCGGAAGTCATTTAACAAACCATTTCATAAAGCGCACACTGGGCTGAATTTAAACAAAATTTTAGGTAAATTCATTAATTGTTAAATTACTTAATTAAATTTAACTTAAGATTTGCTTCAACAAAAATATCGACTTTATGTCAATTAATTCGCGATAAGGCCCAGTGTGCATTGTTAATATAAAACAATTTGTTTTCTTTCTTATTGTATAGTGCTGTTTTCGTCGTAAGTATGCAGATTCCCCAATTTTTACTATTAAAACATTTATCTTATTCTCTCTAACTCATAATAACTAACTCAAACATAATATCAGACCTCGCAACAAATGTTGGGTCTGAGTAATTGATCTTAATTTTGAACTTGCCTATTATATATATTACAATTTTTTTTTCTTTTTTTCTAATTTTAACTTTAAAGCATTTTTAAGTTTAAATATTTATTATTTATAATGTAACTAAACACTTACCTGTCGCTTGCACATAGTCGACATTAAATAAATAAAAAGTAGTAGACAGAGCGCTCTTACCCGTTTGAGAGCTAGTTAATTTCATACTAAAATTAAAAATATTTTAATATCTCTTTATAGATACATTACGCAATGCAGCATCAAAATCATGTTTTTTTATTTAAAAAACATTTATTTTGCGATAGCTTTATCAATCTGGACGATGCAATCGAGAAGGAGTTGCTTTACCATCAAATACTACATAGCTTAAGAAGCGAACGCTATCCTATTTCAGAAATGGAAGCAATTATGCTTACTGCTCTCCAAGGACAATTGGAGCTCGGCGATTGTTGTGGAAGTACTAATGATTATGAAGCTGTAGCAACTCACTGTTTGCCACCTCGATTTGTTCCCAATATTCCTCAAGGAGCAGTGGCTATGCATCACCAAAGTTTAAAAGGAATGTCAACAATTGAAGCAAAAAAAGCCTTTTTAAATTTAATACAAAGCTGGCCTCTCCATCGTGCAACAATATTTGATGTTATGGTCAGTATACACTTAAGAATATGTGTAATATCGATTGTTATCCAGCCCTTTAGCAAAGTCGTCTATGCGACGCCAAGTTTTAAGCTTAGAAAATACCGGAAAACGAGCTTGTGTCTAAAAAATATATAGTGCAAGCTAACTTTTACTCGTCAAAGTTTGGATAATCTTGAAGACCCCTGTAAAGGCCATCAGATCTAATGCAAAACTTGATAGGATGCGAAAGACAGTGAAAAAGTCTATATATCTATAAATATATAAAATAAAACTCACAGGGAAAAATTTAATTTACAATTCCCGCTATCTAATTAGATTTTCGCTGCTCCCTGTTTTAAAGTGATCGCTGCAATTGAATTATAGCAGCAAGAGCGAGTAACAGTGTCATATACTGCAAATTAATTTTTCTTATCCCCTTCCAGTGGGGATATCAAAAAATCCCGTCTTATTGCACGATAATTATGTCTCAGCTAAGTTGTGTAAAAATTTCATCTCAATATCTTGAACCGTTTGGCCTACAGCGAGATGACTAAGTCAGTCAGTCAGTCAGTCAGGACAAAGAGTTTTATATATATAGATAAAGAGTTTTATATATATAGATAAAGAGTTTTATATATATAGATAACGTAACAGTCTGAGAAAAGTTGGTCAAGATCAGATGACTATATCATTCAGCTGCCATGGGAAACACCGGATGCAAATTAAAACTTTGTATGAAGATCTTTGATGATTTTAGAACTACCTCAACCAAACACACAGATTATGTATTTCTTACGAATTGCTACATTTATCCTTCCATTGTAGTTAGTGATGATGATGCTGGTCCATCATCAAATATACTTTTGCCTTCCATTTCTTACACATTTCCTCCGCCTTCTTTGCCTGAACCCAAGCCTCTTGTAGCTGTTCCCTTAAGGAAACAGATATTTATCTCCAGGTTGCATCCGGATACTTCGATTGATGACGTTAAAGCGTATGTTCAGTCGAAGTTTCCTAGTCCTCTTATAGCTGTAGATAAATTTAAATTTTCTTTTGCTAGAGACATATCATCTTTTAAATTGAATGTGCCACCGGTATTATTCACAACAATTTGTTGTACAAAATTTTGGCCAAATGATTTGCTTATCAAAGAGTTTACTCCTCATAAAAGAAGTGGACCTACTGTCTCGTTAACAACAAATTTATCTACAGTTGAACCAGTTGATCCATCGAGTCTTTCAAAAAACTAAATTTTCCTTTCCTGTTAGCTTTCCAAAATGTTAGAGGCCTTAAATAGTATCTCTTTTGATTATAAAATTGTTGCCTTCACTGAAACTTGGTTAAAGCCTGAAATATCTAATTTGTCATTATTTACTAACAAGTTCACCACTTATAGATGTGACCGTTTGTCACGAGTGGGTGGCGGCGTATTAATCGCAGTTGATTCTAAAATTCCTTCGGAATTAGTAAGAATAATACGTTAAAAATGATTCTTGTCCTAAAGGGTCTGAAACAAACTGTTCCCCCTAAAGAAGCGATAAAACCGCGCTGTTTTAGAAAAGCTGATTTTATCAAATTAAATAATTTAATTATTAATCATTACTGGCTCCAGTTTTTTGCGAGCAATAAGTTAAAATTTACTCTGTGTTTTTTTTATGACACTTTTAATCGCTTTTTAGATCGATGCGTTCCTCGAAGGCACTCTGTGAGGTCTAATAAGTCCCCATGGTTTACCCGAGAGCTATCAAGTCTAAAAATTTAAAATCGCGATATTTTAAAAAATATAAACGTACCGGGAATAATGTCGACCTTTCACGTTATTCAATTGCTAAAATTAATTTTAACTCACTTAATTTGCAACTTTACAACGAATATTTGGGTCGTTGCCGGCTTCTGTTTGCTTAGAACGATTTTATAATTTTGTAAATTCTAAACGGAAATCATCTTTATTACCTCATTCATATGTAAATACGACGGCAAATAATGATCAGGCTGCAGCCTAAACTACAATTAAACTTTTTGAGAAAATTATTACTTTACAACTTACTCATTTTTGTAGTTCTATAATTTCACCTTAAAAACATGGTTTTGTGAAACATAGATCTACAACCACAAACCTGCTCGAATTTTCCTTTTTAGTGATTAAGGGCTTTAAAAATAAAATTTAGACTGATGTTGTTTATACCGACTTCAGTAAAGCATTTGACTCTGTTAACCACTGTCTCCTACTTAATAAGTTGAATTTAATTGGATTTCCAGATAATCTTCTTATATAATAAACCGAGTACCTTACTAACAGAACTCAAAACGTTGTCTTCAAGTCGGCTATTTCGAGGTCCATCTTGGTAACGTCTGGTGTTCCTCAGGGTAGTCATCTTGGACCTCTGCTTTTTAACCTCTTTATTAACGATCTTTCTTCTATTATTCTACAATCTAACATTTTAATGTATGCTGATGATGTGAAGTTGTGTCTGTCATTTACGGACAGTTCCTACTCTGATTAACTGCAAGCAGATCTTGCACGCTTTTATAAATGGTGCAAATTTAATTTACTAAATCTTAACTGTCCTAAATGCATCCTTGCATCACATCATCAATTATACACTTGATTTGGTATCCCTTACTAGAGTAGATAAAGTAAATGATCTTGGTATTCTCCTCGACCATAGATTGAACTTTGATACACATGTTGCTTTAACGGTCAGTAGGGTGACTCAAGTTCTAGGGTTCATCAAACGATGGGCAAAGGAATTTGATGACCCTTATACGACAAAATTACTTTATATATCTCTTGTTCATCCGATTCTAGAATATGGTTCGTGCGTTTGGTCTCCACAATACTTTAACCAACAGGATCGTATTCAATCTGTCTAATCTACCCACCTTAACTAACCGTCATATTATGCTTGGCGTTATGTTTATGGTTAAATTAGTAGCTGGCGAAATTGATTCTTCTTATTTATTGAGTCAAATTAATTTCTCAGTTCCTGCCAGGTATACCCGTTATTGTGTACCACTATCTTTTAATCTTTGTACTAATAAATATTCGAGTGCTCTGTAGGGACTATGAAAAACTTTACAATGTCTTCAATGTAGATGCCTCAACTTTTACTATTAAAACATCTATCTTATTCTCTCTAACTCATAATAACTAACACTAATATGATATCAGACCTGATTGGGTCTTTCTTGTGTTTCCCCAATCCTCGCAACAAATGTTGGGAGTGAGTAATTGATCTTAATTTTAAACTTGCTCATTATATATATATATACTACTTGGAACATCCGTTCACGGGATCAGCATTTTTGGGTAAGTCCTCTAAGTGAGCGCTGTGCTGCGGGATTTGCTGCATCCGCCTTAGCTTCTTTTTCATTTTGACGTTGATGTGCTAGACAGCGGCTTTCCTATCCTCAGCCAGGTATAGGATATCGATAAGAATATCCCCAAGCTCCACCATGAGCTCACTGGGTGTCGGTGGCGTAAAGTTTCTGCTCCTCTTAGGCGGCGTTTTCCGCTGCACACTCGTGGAACTTTCTGGTTTCCTGCTTCTCTTTGGGGTATCATCGTTGTTGTCGCCTGCGGTGAATACACACACGCCTTCAGATATCGCCGGTGGCTGATAGCGGAATCTGCGCACTTAAGGGTGGCGTTCTTAGCACCTTTTTCGACGACCCAATGTGTGTGCAATGCTACCACCTCTGGGTAGCACCAGAGACAGAATGAGTCACTTTCGTGTTCAAATCTCAATAAATAGCTGCGGAATCATCCTTGTCCACTTAGGATTTGGGTCCAGCGGAAGTTGACGAATCCAGACTTCCGGTTAAGCCACTTGTCCAGGTTAAATATTAGCCTGTGAGTCCAGCGACCTTGCGTGGATGAGTCCCATTTGGCTTGCCACTGACTGGTGCTCGCTTCTCTTGCTCTCTTGGCTAAGCCTCTCCGTGGCTAGTAGATCAAGCGAAACCATTCCCGCGATGACTAGCGCCGCATCTTCAGAGACAGTTCGGAGACTGTTAACCTCTCAAGTAGGACTTAAACCTGGTGACCAAATCGGGGCACCATACAGCGTTGTAGCTTTGACCACATTCTGGAGCAGTATTCTGCGTCCCTGCTTGGGCCCACGTGTGTTTAGCATTATGCGGTTTAGTGCCTGCCCTATCACCGCTGCTTTTTTGCCGGCGTGTTTGAAATGCTCCTTGAAGCTCAATCGCGTGTCAATCAGGTCCCCAAGATACCTGATCGATCTGGTCAAGGCTTGACCTGGTAGACCTATTCACCAGCATTAGTGCTATATTTAAGAATACCATTCCTAATATAGTCGCCGAAGATGTATATGAGGTAGCTCGGGGTGCAAAATCTTTGGACTGCCTCCAGAATGCATTCCCAGTTGGCCAGTACTGTGTCTTTCCTCCTCGCCATCTACTGCCATCAATGACTTTTTTTTTCGCAATCTCGATTGTTTGTGTGTGTGTGTGTGTGTGTGTGTGATGCCGATCGCGAATACAACGATCGAGAGGAAAAAAAATATAGCGCAACCTATCTTTGGCGCGGCAAAGTTTGGATACCCTTGCGGTGCCCTGTGTAAGCCGTCAGATATTTTACAAAATTTGTTAAATGTTTATTTCCAACCGATCGTTCCTATATAGCCTTTTTAAAACTTAATCAAACACACAATGTGTATTTTTGGTTGATATATCTTGTGAAACAAAAAAGTT
Organism: Drosophila testacea; assembly: GCA_035043265.1. NCBI lineage: Eukaryota > Metazoa > Arthropoda > Insecta > Diptera > Drosophilidae > Drosophila > Drosophila testacea. The sequence goes on from JAWNND010000495.1 coordinate 50,769, forward strand.
TTTCATTCTAAATATTTATTTCCAACGGATCGTTCCTATGGCAGCTATATGATATAGTTGTCCGATTTGAACCAAATTTGGTAAGTTATGAAACACACAATCGGTGTATATTTGGCTGAAATATCTTGAGAAACAACTAGACTAGTTGATAAACAGTTAGAGAATGTCATAGGAACAATTAGATGCAAATAAAATTTGGTATGATGGCCTTAGATTTTTTAAAATCTATCACAACCAATCTCACACATTATGTATTTCTTACTTATTGTTACATTCTGAGGAAGACTATATCGAAAAGCTGTCATAGGAACAATCGGATGCAAATAAAATATTAGTATGTCATCATGTTGTTTTTGGAGCTACCTCAACCAAACACACAGATTATGTATTTCTTACTCATAGTTACATTCTGAGTAAATGTAGTCAAGATCGGATGGGTTTATCTTATAGCTGCCGTAGGAACAATCAGATCTTTGAATTTTGTTGATTTTTATTTGGTTTAAACAAGCTTTCTGTTACCGCTTAGGCAACTTAATCTAGTTTCATATAAGGAAAACAATAAGAGGTAGATCACATGGGTCGTACATATACTAACTAGACGATATCATACATTAAGCTACAATTTTAAATATATACATTAATCAGACGTTATGAGATGACCCTTTTAGGGAGGTCAATTGGGTGGCATCTTTTGAGGCGTCTCTTCCTTGGTCGCGCTGTAAGTTGTCTGGCCAATGTATTAGGGTGCTCACCGAGACGGTGCGCATAGCTGGTTGCCAAATTTTGGAGTACGTCTCCAACCATCGAACCTTTAGGTTTTTTTCTATGTCCCTCTTGCGGATGTACCACGGAACGCCGGAGATTTTGCGTAAGATTTTGGCTTGGGCTACCCTTATCTTATTTAGATTCGATTTTGCTGCAGTGCCATATATTTGGAGTGCGTATTTCCATATGGGGATAGAATAGACTTGTATATGGGTATATTCAGCTTATTCTGGGGCAAGAGCAGCTACTCCATTTTCTTGGCCTTCTGCAGTACTGAATGCTTGATCATCGTCGTATGATCTTTAAAATTTAGACGCCTGTCTAGTATCACGCCGAGGTATTTGTGCGATTCCTTGTGCGCAAGTGTAGAGCCTGACATAGTAATGATCTTGCATGACATAGTTCTTGTTGTAAATGTTACATTTGCGCATTTACTGCTGTTGATACTAACGTTCCATTTATTTGCCCAGTTTTCAAAGCAGCATACACATCTTTGCAGAGCTTGCAAAGCTATGTCTATGCAAGGACTTCTTGTCAGCACGGCAGTGTCATCAGCGAACGTTGCATTAACATGTCTTCCTCATTTATTCCTGCTATCGCTGTAGCGGTTGGCATATCTGCTGTAAATAAGGTGTATAGCTTAGGGCCAAGCACGCTACCTTGAGGGACGCCAGCACATATCGAACGCTGCAAGGATTCTGCTCCATCAACAACGACTTTAATCTTCTGCCCTGCAAGAAGCTGCAAATCAGTTGAAACTGATGTGGAGACAGGATGATCTTCAACTTAAAAAGGAGGCCTTCATGCCATACCCTATCGAAAGCCTGTTGAATGTCCATGAAGACGGCGACTGCATATTGCTTCTCCTCCATTGCACTTAGGGCGAAGTTGACAACTCGCTGTAATTGCTCCGGAGTGCCATGTCCTCGCCTTAACCCGAACTGCCACTTTGGGACTTTTTGCTTGACAGCTTCAAGTTGAAGGATCCGGTTAAAAATGACTCTTTCAGCCATTTTCGAAAGCGCAGAAAGCAGGCTAATTGGTCGATATCCATCCACTTCGTTATGAGATTTTCCAGGCTTAGGGACCATGGTAATTAGGGCAGTCTTCCAGCTTTTAGGAAAGTGGCCTATGCGGAGAATGCTGTTGAGCAGTAGTACTATGAATAGGACAGCATTTGCTGCAAACATCCTTTTTACGGCAGTAATTTCGAGTATGCCCGAAATCTTGGCATCTAAAACATTGCACAAGCTCTCTGCTTTGATTCGCCCTCTCGACTGTAACTCTGTATCTTCCAATTTGAGTAATTTTTAGAGCTTCTGCGACATTTGGGGACTTTTTCAGGTTAACATAAAACTTATTTTGCCTGGTTTTTACATCATTAATTTCGACGCCATCCTTTTCATTAATTTGTATATTTCGCCAGTCCGGCTTCCTAGGACAGTAAACATTTAAGACCTTAAAGCCCTTATCTGTAAAACCGCTTTTTACTACAGCCTCAGGAACACTAGGATGAATATACACAATCCGAAACGCTGCGTCCTCAATTGGTGATGCCAAAACTCACAGTTTTGTGCTGTAAGCAGCTTTACTATGCATCTAAATGCAGTTGAGTTCTTTGCGTAGATTCTCGATGCCCCAAATCTTGAAGTGCGTATGTCATATTCGTCATCTTTAACCACAGTATTTAGTGCGTCCTCCAGATTGCCCATTTGGACAACTTGCGGCACGCAGATAGCTGGTGGCTTAGGTATTGTGCTTCCAGGCAGTTCACTGCCAGCAACACTCTTCCGAGAGGCGTTTACTTGCTCTTCTTCAACTTGGTCATCCAGATCCATTGTTGCATCAGCTTCTTCAGCAAGCTCTGCATATCGATTATTTTGAAGCGCAGCCAATGAGGTAGATGCTGATGTATTGTTTTGGCGTCCTTTGGTTGTATCGTATGATTTGGCCTTGTGGATTGCATTTGATACTTTGTTAGCCCTTTTTTTATTTCTTGGGATTTGAAATGAACATTTGGGATTTTCTGATAAATCTGTGACTTCGCATATTTTAGCAGCTGCTTGTTATGGAGCATATACTATCCGTTAACGTCGCCGCAACTGTTTTATATGCGTTACCACTTCCGTGAGTAAAAGACATTGTGCTCGTTGTAGTTGTACTTGTCGTTGCAATAAAGCTGTTGCTATAACTAACAACCTTAATAGCATTATTTATATCTTTTAACAAGCTGGCACGCAGCACTGCACGTGCGCCAGCGGTTTTCCTCATCTTATCACGTGTAGTCCGCTCATTGCCAGGCTGGCTTTGATCATATGGGGTTTCATCCATTCTTCAGCAACTTACAATATTTGCTTAATACAAATATTAAAGTGCCAGAATCAGTTTTTGCTCACTAGATCAAAAATGCAGCCCCTCGTTTGCGACAGCGCGCAGAGCGGGGGCAGTAGACTTGCCCGCCTGACGAGAGCTAAGTCTGTTTGATTTTACTTGCTACGTTTTACCGACACCGCTAGCAGCGTCTATAAATAGATTTGCACGCGAGACGAGCACACAAAATATGGCCCTCGTTCGCGACAGCGCACAGAGCGGGGGCGGTGGATAGCATTATTTATGTCTTTTAACAAGGTGGCACGCAGAACTGCAGGTGCGCCAGCGGTTTTCCTCATCTTATCACGTGTTGTCCGCTCATTGCCAAGCTGGCTTTGATCATATGGGGTTTCATCCATTCTTCAGCATTTGCATACGAGACGAGCACATAAAATTTGGCCCTCGTTCGCGACAGCGCGCAGAGCGGGGAGGTGGATTGCTCGCTTAGCTTAGTCTGTTTACGTTTCTTTATCTCGTTTTACCGTTACCGACACTGCAAGCAGTGTCTAGATGTAGATCTCCATGCGAGATAAGCAAACAAAAATTGCAATTGGAATTAGTTTGAACTTTTTGCACAGCGACACGTCTGAACTGATCGATTGCTTAGATCGAACTAAACGCATAATATTGAATCTAAAACATTGAAATATTGATCTAAAACATTGCACAAGCTCTCTGCTTTGATTCGCCCTCTCGACTGTAGCTCTGTATCTTTCAATTTGAGTAATTTTTAGAGCTTCTGCGACATTTGGAGACTTTTGCAGATTAACATAAAACTTGTTTTGCCTGGTTATTACATCATTAATTTCGACGCCATCCTTTTCATTAATTTGTATATTTCACCAGTCCGGCTTCCTAGGACAGCAAACATTTAAGATGGCGATCCAGTTGGGTGATCGCCAGAGCATTTACTGCAAACATCCTTTTTACGGCAGTAATTTCGAGTATGCCCGAAATCTTGGCATCTAAAACATTGCACAAGCTCTCTGCATAAATAAAATTTATGTGGAGCTTATAAGCTTTCTGCAAGGTTTTCTGAAATGAAAAGTCGAACAGTCAGATGCAAATAAAACATTGTTACATTCTGTGAAAGCTTGGTAAAGATCGGAAGACTATATCATATAGATGCCATATGAACAGTCAGATGCAATTTAAAGCTTTGTATGCAGAACTGTGTGGTTTTTTGAGATATATTAACCAATCACACGGATAATGTATTTATTACTCATTGTTACATTTTGTAAAAATGTGGTCAAGATCGGTTGGCTATATCATATAGCTGTCAAAGGAACAATCGGTTGCAAATTTAACATAAGAATGATGACCTTGCTATTTTTGGAGCTACGTCAACCAAACACATAGATTATGTGTTCTTACTCATTGTTAAATTTTGAGAAAATTTGGTCAAGATCGGATGACTATATCATATGGCTGCCAAAGGAACAATCAGATGAAAATAAAACATAAGCATGATGACCTTTGCTGTTTTGAGAGCTACCTCAACCAAACACACAGATTATGTATTACTTACTCATTTTTACATTCTGTGTTATTTTGGTAAAGATCGGAAGACTATATCATATAGATGCCATAGGAACTAACGGATGCAAATTAAACATTAGTATGATGACATTTGCTACTTTTGGAGCTACATCAACCAAACACACAGATTATGTATTTCTTACTCATTGTTACTTTCTGAAAACATAAGGTCAAGATCGGATGACTATATCATATAGCTTCCATAGGAACTATCGAATGCAAATTAAACACATGTATGATCCCCTTTCATTGTTACATTCTGAGAAAATGTGGTCAAGATCGGATGACTACATCATATAGCTACCATAGGAACAATCAGATGCAAATAAAACATTAGTATGATGACCTTCGTTGTTTTTAGAGTTACCTCAATTAACAAATTAAACATTTGTTTGATCCCCTTTGCTGTTCTTAGAGCTACCTCAACAAAACTCACAGATTATGTATTTCTTACTTATTTTTAGATATTGTGATATTTTGGTAAAGCTCCGATTATATTTTATAGCTGCCATAGGAACAATCGGATGCAAATCAAACATTAGTATGATGACCTTTGTTGTTTTTAGAACTACCTCAACCAAACACACAGATTATGTATTTCTTACTCATTGTTACGTTCTGAGAAAATGTGGTCGAAATCTTCAGACTATATCATATAGCTTCCATAGGAACAATCGAATGCAAATTAAAAAAAATTATTTTTAACTTTTCAATTTAAATTTAAAATATAGCGCAAGCTAACTTTGGCACGCCAAAGTTTGAATACCCTTGCAGTGCCCGGTATAAGCCGTAAGATATTTTACAAAAAGTGTTAGATGCTGATTTCGAACTGATCGTTCCTATGGCAGCTATATGATATATTAGTCCGATTTACACCAAATTTGGTCAAAATTGGTGACTTTCGTTGAGATATCTCGAGAAACAAAAAAGATTTTCATATCAAATGTTGATTCCGAACCGATCGTTCCTATGGCAGCTATATGATATAGTAACCTGATATGCACCAAATTTGGTAAGGATATATGAAACTGTATCAAGCACACAATCTGTGAGTTTGGTTGAGAAACATTGAGAAAGAAAAAAGTTTTTTATACTAAATGTTCATTCCGAACCGATCGTTCCTATGGCAGCTATATGATATAGTAATCCGATTCTCACCAAATTTGGTAAGAATGAATGAAACTGTATCAAGCACACAATCTGTGAGTTTGGTAGAGAAACATTGAGAAACAAAAATGTTTTTCATACTAAATGTTGTTTTCGAACCGATCGTTCCTATGTCAGCAATATGATATAGTAGTCCGATTTGCACCAAATTTGGTCAGCCTGTTTAAAACTTAATCAAACACACAATGTGTATATTTGGCTGAAATATCTTGAGAAACAAAAAAGTTTTTAATACTTAATGTTTATTTCCAACCGATCGTTCCTATATAGCCTTTTTAAAACTTAATCAAACACACAATGTGTATATTTGGTTGAGATATCTTGAGAAACAAAAAGTTTTTCATACTAAATGTTTATTTCCAACCGATCGTTCCTATGGCAGCTATATGATATAGTTATCCGATCCGGCCGGTTCCGACATATGTACTGCGTGCAGCAAAAAGACGGACCTGTACCAAGTTTCATTAAGATAGCTTCAAAACTGAGAGACTAGTTTGCATAGAAACAGACGGACAGACGGACAGACAGACGGACAGACGGACATGGCTATATCGACTCAGATCGTCGTCCTGATCAAGAATATATATACTTTATGGGGTCTGTGAGGCTTCATTCAATGCGTTACACATTTCGTGACAAAATATAGGCAAGCTAACTTTGGCGCGCCAAAGTTTGGATACCCTTGCAGTGCCCTGTGTAAGCCGTCAGATTTATTACAAAATTTGATAAATGTTGATTTCGAACCAATCGTTCCTATGGCAGCTATATGATATAGTAGTCCGATTTGCACCAAATTTGGTCAGCCTGTTTTAAACTTTATCAAACACACAATGTGCATATTTGGTTGAGATATTTTGAGAAACAAAAAGTTTTTAGACCCAGTATTTTAAAAAAGTACAAATGGGTGTATTACGTTTGTGCAAATGTGCGTAACAGGCAGAAGGAGGCGTGGCAGACCCCATAAAGTACATATATTCTTGATCAGCATCAACAGCCGAGTCGATATAGCCATGTCCGTCTGTCTGTCCGTCTGTCTGTCCTATTTTGTGTCACCTAGATCTCAGAGACCATAAGAGCTAGAGACACCAAACTTGGCACGTAGGTTCACCTATATCTCCCATTGATCAAGTTTGTTTTGGTTTTTTGCCACGCCCACCACCGCCCCCGCAAATTGAATAACAAAATTTCATCGTTCCGATTTGCACCAAATTTGGTCAGCCTGTTTAAAACTTAATCAAACACACAATGTGTATATTTGGTTAAGATATCTTGAGAAACAAAAAAGTTTTTCATACTAAGTGTTGTTTTCGGTCCGATCGTTCCTATGGCAGCTATATGATATAGTAATCCGATCCGGCCGGTTCCGACATATGTACTGCGTGCAGCAAAAAGACGGACCTGTACCAAAATTCATCAAGATAGCTTCAAAACTGAGAGACTAGTTTGCATAGAAACAGACATACAGACGGACCGACGGACAGACGGACAGACAGACGGACATGGCTATATCGACTCAGCTCGTCGCCCTAATCAAGAATATGTATACTTTATGGGGTCTGTGAGGCTTCCTTCAATGCGTTACACATTTCGTGACAAAATTATAATACCCTCTGCAAGGGTATAATGAGTATGATGACCTTTTTAGACCCAGTACTTTGAAAAAGTACAAATGGGTCTATTACGTTTGTGCAAATGTGCGTAACAGGCAGAAGAAGGCGTGGTAGACCCCATAAAGTATATATATTCTTGATCAGCATCAACAGCCGAGTCGATATAGCCATGTCCGTCTGTCCGTCTGTCTGTCCCTTTTTGAACACCTATATCTCAGAGAATATAAGAGCTAGAGACAACAAATTTTTTTGACAAACTTAATCATTGTTGCATTCTGAAAAAATGTGGTCAAGATCCGATGATTATATCATATAGCTGCCATAGGAACTATCGGATTCAAATTAAAAATAAGTTTTATGACCTTGCTGTTTTTTAAGCTATCAAAATCAGACACACAGACTATGTATTGTATTGTACATTCTAAAAAAAAGCACAAATGGGTCTATTAAGTTTGTGCAAAAAAAAAGTGCGTAACAGGCAGAAGGAGGCGTGGCAGACCCTATAAAGTATATATCTTCTTGATCAGCATCAACTGCCGAGTCGATATAGCCATGTCCGCCTGTCTGTCCCTTTTTGAACACCTGTATATCAGAGACTATAAGAGCTAGAGACACCAAATTTGGCATGTAGGTTCGTCTATATCTTGAATTGGTCAAGTTTGTTTTAGAATTTTGCCACGCCCCCCTCTGCCCCAAAAATTTGAAACAAAATTCTAAAGTCGAATTACGAAAGCACCTTTAATGCTAGCCATAGGATTTTTGGTACACATGATAAACTCTATATCAAATCCTGTCCTGAAAGCTTTATCCGGATCGGATAATAAACGGATAGTATGCGGTTGTTCGAAATTTCGAAAATATGATCACCTAGATCTCAGAGACTATAAGAGCTAGAGACACCAAATTTGGTATGTAGGTTTATCTATATCATGCATTGATCAATTTTGTATTAGATTTTCGCCGCGCCCCTATCCGCCCCCTGTCAAGAAAATTGCATTCCAATCGGATGATAAACGCGAAAGTAATTCAACTATCAATGTTACGGGCAAAAGGAAGAAGAAGAGACGCTAGCGACCTCTGTGTTTATTAACTTGGTAGTGGCCCCATCTATTTTATGGTACGCTACATTGAAGAACAATCTATAGTGAATGCTTTGCACTCAAAAAGTACTGGGTCTCCTACAGTCGAGCTTGCTCCACTCTCGCTTATTGCATTTTTTTTTATCTCTTCTCTCTCTGCACTTCCGTTATATTTGTTTCTTATTTATATACCCTTTCGCAAGTTATAGTTATTTTATCATTATGTTTGCCTGTTGTTAAGAACTGCAAGTGTCATCATGATTCTAATGCTAGTGCATTGGATGTTGGCTGGGTGATAGGTTTATACATGTTAAAAGTGCCGGCTTCACGATGAAAATGATAGATTCAATATTTAACAAGACCGGACTGAAATGGTCTTGTGAATATTGCCGTCAAGCTGAGGCGAACATGTGTAAATTTGTTCGCCAAACGAGAGAGAATTTATCTAGCTTGCGAAAGAGTTTTAACAAGTTGCCTGATTATTTTTAGACTGCGGAGGAGCAGTTCAATGCCCTTAAGGTATTGGATGTCTCTCCAAAGTCAGCTGTTAACAACCACTCTTCTTCTTCAACACATTATAGGTAATGATGATGATGCCGGTCCATCATCAAATATACGCTTGCCTACCATATCTAACACATTTCCTCCGCCATCTTTGCTTGCACCTAAGCCTCTCGTAGCTTTTCCCTTAAGGAAACAGAAATTTATCTCTAGGTTGCATCCGTATACTCCGATGGATTACGCAAAAGCGTATGTCCAATCGAATATTCCTAATGCTCTTATAGCTGTAGATAAATTTCAATTTTATTTGCTAGAGACAATCATCTTTTAAATTGAATGTGCCGCCGGTATTATTCACAGCAGTTTGTTCTATTAAATGTTGGCCAAATGATTTGCGTATCAAAGAGTTAACCTTAAATCTAAATTAACTAATCTATATTTAAATAGTATCTCTTTTGATTATAAAATTTTTGATTTCACTGTAACTTGGTTAAAGCCTGAAATATCTAATTTGTCATTATTTACTAACAAGTACACCACTTATAGATGTGACCGTTTGTCACGAGTGGGTGGTGGCGTATTAATCTCAGTTGATTCTGACCTACCGTCGGAATTATTGAGTTGCTTACCTTATAATGAGTTTGTGTAAACGTAAACGTAAACGTACCGGGAACGATGTCGATTTGTCACGTTATTCTATTGCTAAATGTAATTTAAACTGTCGTTGCCGGCTTTAGTTTGCTCAGGATCCTAAACGATTCTATAATTTTGTTAACTCTAAACGTATATCATCTTTATTACCTCATTCGGTTTCATATAAAAATACGACGGCAAATAATGATCAGGCCGCAACCGATTTATTTGCAGAATTTTATTAATCTACTTACTCTGTTAATAGCTACTCTCATAGTACATCCTATCCCTTTAATTTGCAAAAATCTAACTTTATTTCTGAACCCTTGATCACTGAAGACTCAATATTATGTGAACTCAATTTAATTAAACCAGTATTCTCCCCAGGCCCCGACGGTTTGCCAGGATGCGTACTTAGGTACTGCGCTGGCTCCTCATATCTACTCATAAATAGACTATTTACTTTATCTGTTGCATCTTGCTCATTCCCTTCTCTTTGGTAGGAATCACATATCATTCCGTTACACAAAAGTGGCCCTAAGAGTTGCGTTAACAACTACAGGCCAATTTCAAAAATGTCTGCTACACTTAAACTTTTTGTGAAAATTATTACTTCACAGCTTACTCATTTTTGTAGTTCCATAATTTCACCTTACCAACATGGTTTTGTGAAACATAGATCTACAACCACAAACCTGCTCGAATTTTCCTCTTTAGTGATCAAGGGCTTTAAAAATAAAATGCAGACTGATGTTGTTTATACCGACTTCAGTAAAGCATTTGACTCTGTTAACCACTGTCTTCTAATTAATATATTGAATTTAATTGGATTTCCATATAATCTTCTTATATGGTTATCCAATTACCTTACTAACAGAACTCAAAACGTTGTCTTCAAGTCGGCTATTTCGAGGCCCGTCTTGGTAACGTCTGGTGTTCCTCAGGGTAGTCTTCTTGGCCCTCTGCTTTTCAACCTCCTTATTAACGATCTTCCTTCTATTATTCCACACTCTAGCATTTTAATGTATGCTGATGATGTGAAGTTGTGTCTGTCATTTACGCAAGCAGATCTTGCACGCTTTTATAAATGGTGCAAATTTATTTTACTAAATCTTAACTTTCCTAAATGCAAGGTTATGACTTTCTTTAGTCACTTGCATCACATTATTAATTATACTCTTGATTTGGTACCCCTTACTAGAGTAGATGAAGTAAATGATCTTGGTATTCTCCTCGACCATAAACTGAAGTTTGATACACATGTTGCTTTAATGAAGTTCTAGGGTTTATCAAACGATGGGCAAAGGAACTTGATTACCCTTAAACAACAAAATTACTTTATGTATCTCTTGTTCGTCCGATTCTGGAATATGGTTCGTGTGCTTGGTCTCCACAGGATCGTTTTGAATCTGACAAAAAAAAATTTCTATTAATTCCTTTACGAGGTTTTAACTGGGCTTCAGGCTTTAATTTACCCCCGTATACTAGTAGACTTCTTTTAATTAATCTACCCACTTCACTAACTGTCGTATTGTGCTTGGTGTCATGTTTATGGTTAAGTTAGTAGCTGGCAAAATTGATTCTTCTTATTTATTGAGTCAAAATAATTTTTCAGTTCCTGCCAGGTCTACCCGTAATTATGTACCAATATCCCTTAATCTTTGTACTAATAACTATTCCCTGCATGAACCCGTTCTTTACTTTACAATCAATGCAGATGCCTCAAAACAGCTATGTTATTCTCTCTAACTCATAATAAATAACACTAACATGATATCAGACCTGATTGGGTTTTTCTTGGGTTTTCCCCAATCCTCGCAACAAATGTTGAGTTTGAGTAATTGATCTTAATCTTGAACTTGCCCATTATACATATATGGGCTAATCCAGAAAAAGTTAAACCACGTCAAAAAACGAAAAATTCATCAAAAACTCACATTTTGCAAAATTTGTCTTCAGAAACGCATTTATTTTATTTATTCAATTTATTTATGCAATTAACACAAAAATTAATTCACTTTGATGAGCAAAGCAATTGCGTTTTTGAAAATAATAAGGTTTTCTGTATTTTTGCCCATTTTGGTTAAAATCGACTTTGGAAATGGGGAGTATGAAATAAAAGCATTATTCCACAAAATCGTTCTTGAATGAACAAAAATCATAACAATGTGCAAAGAGAACGCTTTTAGCTTGATAAGTTCGGTTTTAAATTTTCAAAAAGTTAAGCTTTATTTTTTTATGTACAGATCAATAACCCCTCAATTTTAGTGGAAGAAATGTAACGTTCGCAACAAACAAAAATTAAGTTTTTTTTTAACTGGACGACTTAACGTAATTTTTTAAGATAAATTGATATGGTCTTATATTCAACTTCATTTGTTGTTATTGGATTTTTTATTGTTTACTATGCGAAATTCTTTAAAATATGTGCAAATGTACATGAGCCTCAAAGTCGACTTCCATTTTTTGTAAGATTCACAACGGTATTTTAAGAAAGCATATAAAACAGTTAACATTTTAATTTAAAATAGGTTTAAAAGTATTGCCTACGAAGTGCATTTTAGAAAAAATTGCATCAAAATATATTAATGTGAACGCCTGCTGTGTCAATATAAAAAATCAAATTTGCGTACAAAAGTAACGTCCGTAACGCAGGATTAGCCCATATACTACATTTTTTTTTCCTTTTTTGCTACAAATCATTTTTAAGTTTAAATGTTTATAATTTATAATGAAACTAAACAATTACCTGTCGATTGTCATAGTCGACATTAAATAAATAAATAATTAATTAAATAAGAATGGTGAAATTTTTATCTAGAAATAAGAAATAATTTTATTTGCTCTGTTCAAGATTTGAGCTCGGAAATTCAAAAGGAAGGAACATACCTAGGCGCAGCAAATCGGCTACCTAATGAACTAGCTGTATTTTATATATTTATAACATTTGTTAAACTATATCAATACATTGTTTATTTTTTAGCAAACATTTACTTCTAACTGGCCGAGGATGTTATGGTTAGCGGTCGATCAAAATGGTATACACTTATTGGAACATCGATCCCGAAATATTCTATGTTCACATGAGTACGAATCGCTTATATCATTTTCTCCGAATATGAACTCGCTGATGATATTTACTGGCACAGAGAAAAAGCAGTCCAAAGTAATTTTGAGTACATCGCAGGTAATATTGAAATAGATTTAAGATTTGGTTTTGGAAGTGATAGTAGATGTACGGACATATTTTGTCGAAATGCAATAAAATTAAGCTTTACCTGCAACGAGTTACCCAAAAAACTATAGGTTAAAAAAATAAAAAATGAGCTTTCTGTTTTTTACGAAAAATATAGCACTCAGTCGGGAGGGCCCGACAGTAAAATACCATGTGGAAGTAAAGGTCGTCACTCAAATTTTCTTCTAATTAGACCCTGTAATTTTAAAAAAACAAAAGGTTTGTGTTAAGCTTGCGCACATGTGCGTAACAGGCAGACGGAGGCGTGGCAGACCCCATAAAGTATATATATTCTTGATCAGCGTCAACAGCCGAGTCTATATAGCCCTGTCCGTCAGTCTGTCTCTTCCTAGTTCCTAGTTCTCAGGTACTTTAAGAGATAGACGCACCAAATTTGGCATGTAGGTTCATCTATATCTTGCATTGATCAAGTTAATTTTAGATTTTTGCCACGCCCCCTCCGCCTATAGAAATCTAAAAACAAAGGACGAATTACAAGAGAACCTTTAAGACTAGCGCCTTGATTTTTGGTATTTATAATATACACTCTGATCCGAATCTGTCCTGAATTGCATTCCAATCGGATGCCAAACGCAGAAGTTATTCAACTAACAATGTTACGGGCAAAAGAAAGAAGAAGAAACGCTAGCAACCTCTATGTTTATTAACTTGTCTTGTCACCATTGAAGAACAATCTATAGTGAACGCATTGTACTCAAAAAGTAATGGGTCTCCTACCGTCGAGCTTGCTCCACTGTAGCTTACTGCATTTTTGTATCCTGTGGGGTATATTTTAAGTTTGTTAAAAAAAAGAGTATGTAACAGGCAGAAGGAGACGTTGCAGACCGCGTAAAGTATATATACTCTTGATCAGCATCAGAAGCCGAGTCGATATAGACATGTCCGTATGTCCGTCCGTATAAACGAAAGGATCTCAGAGATGGTAAGACCAACGAGCACCAAATTTGGTATGAAGACTTCTTATGTTTGCACGCAGATCAAGTTTGCTTAAAATTTTGGATGCGACGCCCCCTACGCCCATAAATCGCTAAAAACAATATAACTACAGCATTATTATGATGACTGGAAGGGTCCGGACAGATTGGTAATCTCAAATTTTTGATGGGTCATCTCCTTCTCCAACAAACCTCAAAAAACCTTAACTCTCTCAATTATCAAGCTGGAGATTTGAGATGCGGTATGAATGATTCTTTATGTAATATATAATATGGTCATATAACACCACCGCCAAAATTTAATCGCATTCGGACAATAAACACGGAAGATATTCGACGACAATTAATAGTGACGCTAATATGTAATGCTACATAACAAAATGTTAAGTTAACAGTCGAATGTTAAAATTTCCACTATTATAGCTGCTGTTGGAAACGAAAAGCACGTGCTGTCATTCTCAGCAATTTTGGTACTAATTTTAAACATGAATGCATGTCTATACTTATATAAGTTAAATCCTTTTATTGTTTTGGTTATAAAAAATTGTATCTTTATTTGTCCAATTGCGTCAGCAGCGTCTGTAGTAGTTGCAGCAATGTTTCTGGAGTACCTGACTTGTTGCCCAATATTCCTGGAGTTTTGGCATTTGGGGTACTCGTGCGGGAAGTTTGGTTTTTAGATTGCGCGTGCGGGAAGGTATCCAGACGCTGAGCTTAACAATATTGGGGCTACTGCACCTGACTGCCGGTTGTTGTTGCAATTGCAGTTTTGAAGAATTTTGAATATTTTTGTTGTTAACTCTTCCCTCGGTATGTTATTGAACTGCGTATTTGTCGGCTGGTATGTGGGAGCTGGGGGACTTGGCGTTACCTAGGTAGCCTCTGTATCGATGTTCCCGAGTTGTAGATTTCTTTGTGCTACCTTGGTGACCTCTGGATTGATGTTCCCGATCTGTAGGCTTATTGGCGCTACCTGGGTAAGCTCTGGATTGATGCTCCCGAGCTGTAGGTTTATTGTCTTCTTTCGGAACTAATAGAGGGTAAGTGTTGGATGGCTAGGGATGCTATTGTTGTCAAGAGTGCAATCCTGTTCATAGTTGAGTGGATTTGGAGCTTTTGCAGTTTTTCTGTATTATCCAGGTGGAGCCCTTTTAGCGCTTCTAGTGATAGAATCCTCAGGCGCTCGATCTCCACTGGAGCTAGCTGGATAAGTGGTGTTCCCGGTTCAGCAACTGTTATCTCTGTATTGCAAAACTCTCCCTCGTCGACTTCCTCCAGTGCACTATGGGAACTTTGCCCGATTTTTCGGTATTAATTAATAACTCAAGAACGGGTCGAGATATTTTGGACTAGTTTTTTGAAGTGGGCTTCTAACATCGCTAGGAAGCTGTGCTAGAAAAGTGGGCGTGGCAACGCCTTTTTTTAGACCCAGTACTTTAAAAAAGTACAAATGGGTCTATTAAGTTTGTGCAAAAAAATTTGCGTAACAGGCAGAAGGAGGTGTGGCAGACCCTATAAAGTATATATATATTCTTGATCAGCGTCAACAGCCGAGTCGATATAGCCATGTCCGTCTGTCTGAAAAACAAAATTTTAAAGACGAATAACAAGAGAACCTTAAAAACTAGCGCCTTAATTTTTGGTATATATAATACTCACTATAGTCCAAACCTGTTCTAAAAATTTCATTCCAATCGGTTGATACAAGCGGAAGTAATTCAACTAACAATGTTACAGGCAAAAGGAAGAAGAAGAGACGCTAGCGACCTCTATGTTTATTAAGTGGCGCCATCTATTGAATGGGACGCAACATTGAAGAACAATCTATAGTGAACGCCTTACACTAAAAAAGTACTGGGTCTCCTACTGTCGAGCTTGCTCCACTGTAGCTTACTGCATTTTTATTTTTAAGAGTATGCAAATTCGGTGTTTTCCAAGCAATCTGGACCAAACGTGTAAGTTTGATGTGTTAATACGCTATTAACATACTGTCAAAAAAAATATTCAATCGGAAGTCTATATCTTATAGCTCCCATGCAAACCACTCCTTCAATTAGTAGCTATTAGTAATTCGTATTGACAACTTTTTTGTTTTACAAGATGTCCTCACCAAACTTTCTATATATGAGTTATGCTATGCTCCTGACATATTGACCAAAAATTATCAAGATCGGACTACTATAGCATATAGCTGTCATAGGAACTATCAGTCGACACATGAGTTTTTGTATGAAAAAACTATTTTATTGTTGTTTTTGTTGTTGCAACCAATTGGAACATATACGTTCCAACTTATGCAAGCTATAAAGTGCCATAAAACGGCATCTTTAAACTATGTTTACTCCTTCTGCTTCTGTCATTTTTCCACTATGCCTACATGTTTCACACAGAGGTTATGTGCTAAAAATTCAAATTTTGAGAAAAGTGCACAAAAGTGCACTTTAAGCTTTAGTAACCAGATAAAGAATTGATCACTCTACAAATTGCATTTAGTCATTTTGCTGTCATTTGCTGTCGAAGGTAGTTTGGCCTTCTTAAAGTCAAAATTTCATCGCAGATTTTATTTTTGAGGCAATTTTTTAAATAACTTAAAAGGACACATAAAACAACACATAGCAAGAAAACAGATATATTAACACAAAGTGCAACCCACGCTGAATCCATTATAAGTTTTTCTTATTGGGCTTTTGGACTAGTATTGTTAAGCACTTCAATTTAACCTAATAATGTGTTTAACATTAACACGTGCTACTCGTTTAAAGCAGCTCTGTTACAGAGCTGCTAACTTATCAGAATGGACCCTGTTAAAATTCTGTTTACATAACATTAATATGTGATGTATTTTCTATATACTGTCATCAAAAGTTTGTTGATCAGTACAACTTTAACAATAGACTTTATTCAAAAAAATCGGTCAAAGTCAAAGTGTGGGTAAAACATGGATATGTGTTCGGCGTTAGTAAACTCACACATTGCTTGCTCTCGTCCAAGTAGTTTAGGTAGACAACTATTCTTAATTAAATCTTCTAACTTATTTTTGTTACAAATTTTTATGTTATAGAAATTTTTAATACCCTTAATACCGAACATTATATTTTCATTTTTGTTCTCAGAATTACGTTTGCCGGAAGATTAACAATGCTATTGGATTTAATTATTCGTTTTATTATATAATTTTGGAAGGTTGTTGTTTCTAAATTTGGTATTTTAATTAGGTAAATCAATGTTGTTCCATTATGCAAAATGGATACATCCGAGAACTCTAACATCTCTTCCGTAGTTAAGAGCGGCATGTGGCCATTTTTAAATTGATTATTTTTACGTTAATTTCGTTTTCGCTTAACAAAAATGTATTGATCATATTCGCCCATTGGATGGCGTATTTTATGTTAACTACCTCTTCTTTTAAGCCGGACATGGTTTTAGAAAACTTATGGCCAATTCATCACTCAAAAGTGAGTCTTTCTTTTCTGAATTCTTAATGTCATTGGAAATTTTAGTTAGCTTATTTATTTAATCTTCTAGTTGTCTATTAATTATTACTTGTCCATGACTTGTCTCATTGTCCATGACTATAAATTTCGGTTCGCCAAAATAGAACAATGTATCGCGTAGTGGAGTTCTAATATCTTCTACTGCTTTCGATTTTATGATTTGAGCCTTCGCTAGCTTGGAAAATTTGTCTATTGCTGTGAGTACGAGTTGTCTTTCCGTTGAGTAGATGTCGATGTAAATTATATGTCCGGGATATTCTGGTATAGGAGTTTCTCTTATCTCTGGGTTAGGTGGATGCCGGTCATATTTCGTCTCTTTACAAATCTTGCACTGTTGGACTATATTTGCGATTTTCTGTTTCATTTTCGGAAAGTAGAATTCTTCAGATAACTGAATTTTGTTCTCTAAAGCATTTCTGTGAGCTCTGTTGTGAGTCTTGAGAATCTGCTCCTCTTGGTCTGTTGTGTTGGTCAGGTCTTTAACTTGTGTTCACCCAGAAATCGTACTTTGAAGTTCTTAAAGTGACTCCAAATAAGACTTCATCCTTTTGATACTTGCGTTTTTGTTCCAGCTACTCAGAGAATGAGTCAAAGGCTGGTGGTCCGTAAATATTTTAACTTTTGATTTACCGTAAAGGTAATTCTTTAGGCTTTTTAGGGCCCAGATAATGGCTAACATCTCTTTTTTGTTAGCGGCTTTATTCTCTTCTGACTTAGATAGGGTTCTTGAGAGAAAAGAAATAGGTTTGTTATCTTGCGATAAAATTGCGCCTATTGCATAGTTGTCGCATCGGTTGTCAAATGGAACTTCTTACCGAAATCTGGGCAGCGGAGTATTATGTCTTTAGAGGTTAAGCAACTTTTAAGCTTCTTGAATGCTTCTAGTGCCTGGTTGTCAAGCGAAATTTTTTTTTTTGGGACATTTTTTTGGGCACACGTTTGTCTTCTTCTCTCAAAAGCGCGGTAAGGGGCTTGGCGAGCTTAGCGTAGCTTTCAATAAATCTCCTGTAATATCCTGAGAGCCCCAAAAAGGAGCTTAAGTCTCTGAGCGTCTTCGGAATAGGATATTGAGCTATAGCTGAGACTTAATCTGGGTTAGTTTCAGAAGCCAAAAAATTCGACTTTGTTTTTAAGAAATTCACATTTGTCCAATTGGCATTTCATGTTGGCTTCTTGCAAGGTTCGAAAAATAATGTCCAGATTTTTATGATATGATTCCTCATCTTTACTGAATATGATGATGACATCAATGTAAATGAAGCATATTTTACCAATATGTTCATGTCATCTAAAGCGCGCTGGAAAATTGCTGGCGCGTTCTTTAGTCCGAATGGGAGTCGTGTAAACTCACATTTTCCGTTATTTACGGAGAAGGCGGTTTTTTCTATGTCGGTCGTTTTCAGTGGTATTTGGTGGAATCCACTCTAAAGGTCTAATACGGAGAATACTTGGTTGTTTCCTTGTTGGGCAAGTACTTCCTTTATTTCTGAAATTGGGTATTTATTTCGGAACTATCCATACGGGGGAGTTGCATGGAGACCTTGATGGTCTGATTATTCCATCATTTAAAAGTTCAGAGACCTGCTTATTTACCTCATCTTTCAAGCTCATTGGATAGAACTTAGAATACACTGGTGTATCTGAAGAAGTTCGAATTTCTGCCTTCACATTAGCTGTGTAGGTCAGTTTCTGGTTTGGCTCTGCGAATAAGTTTGGATATACTTGCAGAAGCTTATTTAATCTGTCACTCTGATATTTGGTCAAATGCTCATTTCTTATTACGATGGTATTTACTGCTTAAATTTTTTTCTTTTATGGGTATGTTTACTTTGTTCGTTATTGTCATTATTTTTTTTTGCTGATTTTTATTTCAGCTGCTAGCTCCTTTAAGCTATCGTTGCCCAGAATGGCATCAAATGACTTTAAAGTCGGCAACAAAAAAAACTTGACGTTAATGTCGGGATGGTTGAAGAGGTTAGCTATTTTATGATGAGTGACATTAACACTGCCCCCTATAGACACAGCGCTAAAAGGTTTTTGGTTAGGTATCGGATTGGTGACATACTTAGGTTGGATATAATTCCTTTTTGAACCTGAATTCATTAGTATTTTAAATGTTGTTCCATTCCTCAGCTTGCATTTAAAGTATGGAAGCGAAGAATGCTCTGTTCTAAAAAGTTCAGTTTCTTTGTTGTCGTAGCTGTCAAGGTATTCGTCCAAGGTCTCGTCTTGGGTTCTTGATCTACCTGGTCTGCAATTGCTTCTCCATACTCTGTCATAGTGGCGTATGTATCAGCAGGTTGCATTTCGTTTTCGTTTGTTTGTATGTTAAAGTTTCTCTGTCTTTTTTGTGTATCGGGCATTGGGCCGGGAGGTCTTTTCCCAATTTCCAACTGTGGTCGATTCATATAATCTACAATTCTTGATTTTATCCGATCTACTTCCATGGATTCTGGTTTTGGTAACGGTTTTGCCGCTGTTGGCATGGGTGGTATAAATTGTTTTCTGTTGACATTGGAACGGGCGATTTCTGGGGAGAGCCTGCGGTGTCTGTCGAAAACCTGAGTTAACTAATTGCATGTTACGCGGCGCTGGTTGGTTTGACGTTAGCATTTCTGCTATTGGTTTGTCCTAAGGTTATCGCATGCTCCATGCGATATTTTTGATTCTACATTTTTAGGCATATGTTTAATGCCAAAGGAAGATCTGGTGGCGCTTGCGCACCTAAAATACAAGCAAGATCTCCGCGTAAGCCAAATACAAAAGTATCTAGGGCTTTGTCGCGGTGCATCCTCTTTAGAAGTCGGTGAGCTTCTTCGCCTAATTCCACGCAGTTCACCTTATTCAAGAGGAGAGGCAGATGTTGGTAAACCTTTTGGTCGAATTCTTTGACCGATTGGTTACATTGCGATAACATAGTCATCTGATATTCAAGAGTTAAAAGGTCACTTTTGTCTCCGTAATGCATTGTTAAACACTTTGCCATTGCCCTCCAATTCAATGGAACGCTATATGATTCTAGTGCTGTGTCAGCATTGCCTATGATCTTACTCCTGACTGAATGAAGTATACCAAAATATCTTGGTGTTCCAGCTTCTCCTGCATAGGCTCCCATAAGGCGGTCAACGCTCTTATTCCAAGAGCTGAACTCCGCTGGATTGCCAGAAAATTCTCTCAGACATTTAACTACATCGGGGATTCTATCGAGTCCACCCAAACTACGGTAGTCTTTATCTATAGTTTGACCTACTGAATTATTTAACTCCTGCTCTGGGTTTTTTATTGCTTGCACTATATGCGGGACCTGTTGTGCTATTAATTGACTGTCCAATGCAGTAACCTGTTCTATAGTCGCCATACTTCTGTTCTGCTGATGTTCTAATTGTCTTTGAGTCTGTCTTTGTTGATGTCGCGCTTGATGCTCGATGCCTACGTCGTCCTGGTTCAAAACAGGAGGTTGTAATAAGTTGTTTTCGTTGGCATTTAATTTTAAAATTGGGGTACGAACTTGTGAAAGTATAGATAACTCAAGAGAATGATAATTTGTTTCGAGAAATATTTTACGGTAAGAAAATAAATTTTGCAATTAACTTGGAGAGATGTTTTTATACCTAATCAAAACTTAAAGATACTACTAGTTTTTGTTAAAACCAGTGACTGGTTTTTTCCTTCTACCTGGAGGGTCCCTTGGGAATCGCAAGATTGGAATTGGTTATACTACCCTTAGAGTAGTTAGGTTTAATTTGTTACCGTTCTACCACGTTTTTTATGTTTGAGATTTTTTTTATTTCTTCGCCTTTGGCGAGCTTTATTTAAGAAATATTTTTTGCAACTTGTTTGCCCTTAGCAATTTTTAATTCAATTTTTGTTTTAACTTTCAATTATATTCGTTTTTTACAAAGGTGTTTAGTTTTTCTTTTTTTTTTGATTTCAATATGTGTAACTCTTTTGTTTAATTCTTTTTTATGCAATTATTTTTGTGTAATTTTTAAGCACAGACCCCATAAAGTATATATATTCTTGATAAGGGCGACGAGCTGAGTCTATATAGCCATGTTCGTCTGTCCGTCTGTCCGTCTGTCCGACTGTCCGTCTGTTTCTGTGCAAACTAGTCTCTCAGTTTTGAAGCTATCTTGATGAAACTTGGTACAGGTCCTTCTTTTTTCAGCACGTAGTACATATGTATGTCGAAACCGCCCGGATCAGATCACTATATCAAATAGCTGTCATAAGAACGATCGGTTCAAAATCAACATTTAGTATGAACAACTTTTTTGTTTCTTAAGATATCTTAACCAAACTCACGGATTGTGTGTTTGGTATAGTTTTATACATCCCTTTGAAATCAACATGAAAAACTTTTTTGTGCAGAAAGTTGACTACAGAAAGGAAGTCAGGCACCGTTAAAGAAGTTGATGATGACAGTGGCGGAACAACCAACAGAGGTGGTATGTGAGACAGCTCAACACATACAGCCTTGACAATATTGCAAGCATCCAAAGCAACAGCAACATCGGAGACAATGTTGACAGCATCAGGAACATTTTTTACCGTAACAATCCTAGTCTCAGCAAAATTAGTACCAGGGACGGAGATTTCGTTGTTAGGCGTTGATATATGTGTGTTAGGCAAATCTGTATCAGGAAAAAAACAAATGAACATTACTTGAAGAAAGTTTGGTTTTCTTTCTCTTAGGAGACTCCATATCCTTAAAACTGGAGGTTAGTTCATGGAATCCAGAATTTACAAAGTCAAAATTCAACTGAGTTGGCCTCATAAGCACACCCCTATCATTCTCCTTATCACGGCAATCAGAGCAAACCGCGATTTGCTTTCATCAGACCAGCTACGCGACCACCAATATGATCAAATTCAGCACAAGTAGTATGAGCCACCTTATCACATAGCCAGCAATAGACACAAGATTGACATGAGTTAATCTTATGACCATAAACGCAGCGAGCAGCACAGCAGCATAGTCCAAGAAATGTAGAAAGGATTAGAAGATTAAAATCAAAACAAAACACAACAAATGTTAAATAACAAAAACTATGTAAACGCTGAGCAATCAATTGCTAAAGTCATCAAGAACAGACCTCTTGTATATGTTAGTGTTGTTGTTGTTTGTGTATGTTTAAAACTGTAATGTGGAGGCGAACATCGCAGAATAAAGCAAGTAAGCAGACTTTACAACAACAACTGTGGTCGCGCAGGGTCGATTGAGTTCAACTCACGCAAATACAAATTGCATAAAACGGAGAAGCCGTTGTTTGAGGTATGTAATTAAGGCAACAACTTAATATGTTTTAAACCAGTGGTGTCCACCACGCGTGGCTGGAAAGCCAAATTCTGACGGCGTCGCAGCCGACACATGTAAATAGAGAGAGAATATGTGTATTCTATAAATAGCACGCTTGGCAGCATGCTCTCGTACGATGCGAGTGTTCGGCTGCTTTTGCTCTCACGACGCATGTGTTCGGCTGAAGCTCGAAAGTCAAACGCGCAGTCAGTCGCACCGAAAAAAAAATTTGATTTCGATGGGGAAAATGAATTGCGTTTCGAATTAATTTGTTTTAAATTTGTATCGCACGCATTTTATTTGTTCAGAGCAAAGCAGTAAAAAGTCACGTTGCCTTCGTGTTTCGCTGCTTCTCACACAAGCTCAACGAGTTAAAATGTTTCATTGTGTGAGTTTGGACACCACTGTTTTAAACGTACATATGTATATAAAGTCACTATTAGAGGAACAGCAAAATAGATAGAACTGAAATTTAGCAAGAGGCTAAATTATAAAGAAATTTTAATTTAAGCTATTAACAGAACTTTAACGAAAAATTCAGAGCGCAAGGAAGAACACGTCTAACGCGACAGTGACCAAATACGCTTGCAGCCTGTTCAGATCCACGTGTTTAATCATTTAGACTCGTGAGATCTCGAAAGGATTTGGAAGAATGAAATTATAGTTCCGATATGATAAGTTTATTGGATATTAATCCCAATGTTAATGAATATTTAAAAAAAAAAATCAGGAGCTAAAATGCAGTAAGCTACAGTGGAGCAAGCTCGACAGTAGGAGACCCAGTATTTTTTGCGTGCAAAGCGTACACTACACAGAGAAAACTAAACAAGTATTTCGTACTTAAAACTCAACAATTCGAACTTGATATCGAACAGAGTACGGAATTACTATATTCAAGGAGGACGATCTTGTTTCAAGTTCGATTTTTAGACCCTGCACTTTAAAAAGTAAAAAGGGTCTATTACGTTTGTCCAAAATAAAATGTGCGTAACAGGCAGAAGGAGGCGAGGAAAACTATAAAAAGTATATACATATATTCTTGATCAGCATCAAAAGCCGAGTCCATATAGCCACGTCCGTCTGCCTGCCTGTCTGTCTGTTTGTCCGTCTGTCTGTCCCATTTTGTGTCGCCTAGGTCTCAGAGACCATAAGACCTAGGGACACCAAATTTGGCATGTAGGTTCATGTATACCTCCCATTGATTAAGTTTGTTTTAGATTTTTGCCACGCCTCCCTTCGCCCCCGGAAATTGAAACACAAAATTATGAAGATATCTGTTGATAAACATATAGGTCGTTAGCGTCTCTTCTTCTTTCTTTTGACCGTAACATTGTTAGCTGAATAACTTCCGCGTTTATTATCAGATTTGAATGAAATTATCAGGACAGGTTCGGACCTTAGAGTATATTATATGTACCAAAAAATTAAGGCCCTAGCATTAAAGGTTCTCTTGTTAAATTTTGATTTTTCACTTTCTGCGGCGAAAGTGGGTCGTGTAAAAAATCTGGCAGAAGGAGGCGTGGCAGACCCCATAAAGTATATTTATTCTTGATCAGCATCAACAGCCGAGTCGATATAGCCATGTCCGTCTGTCTGTCCGTCTGTCTGTCTGTCTGTCCCTTTTTGTGTCGCCTAGATCTCAGAGACTATAAGAGCTGGAGACACCAAATTTGGCATAAAGGTTCATTTATATCTCTCATTGACCAAGTTTGTTTTAGATTTTCGCCACGCTCCTATCCGCCCCCGGAAATTTAAATACAAAATTTCGAAGTCGAATTGAAGGAGCCCCTTTAATGTTAGCGCCTTGATTATGGGTACATATAATATAAACTATGATCCAAACCAAACCATTCCAGTCGGGTAATAAGCGCTGAGGTTATTCAACTAACAATGTTACGGGCAAAAGGAAGAAGAAGAGACGCTAGCGACCTCTGTGTTTATTAACTTCTTAGTGGCGCCATCTATTGTTTGGTTTGCAACATTGAAGAACAATCTATAGTGAATGCTTTTCACTCAAAAAGTACTGGGTCTCCTACTGTCGAGCTTGCTCCACTGTAGCTTACGGCATTTTTTGATTCTCAAGATATCTCAAACCAAACCAAACTCATAGATTGTGTGTTTGGTATAGTTTCAGACTATGTCAAGCAGGCGAAAATCGTCTGGTTGCCTAATTTATACCTAGTTCCGTCTGTCTGTCTGTCCGTCTGTTTCTATGCAAACTAGTCTCTCAGTTTTGAAGCTATCTTGATAAAACTTGGTACAGATCTGTCTTTTTGATGCACGCAGTAAATATGTCGGAACCGGCCGGATATATATCATAAAGCTGCCATGGGAACGATCGGTTCGGCATCAACATTTAGTATGAAAAACTTTTTTGTTTCTTGAAATATCTCAACGAAAGTCACAGTTTAAAACAGATTTATTTAGAAAGACCAAATTTGGTGCTAATCGGACTACTATATCATATAGCTGCCATAGGAACGATCGTTTTGAAATCCACATCTAACGGCTTATACAGGGCACTGCAAGAGTATCCAAACTTTGGCATGCTAAGGTTAGCTTGCCCTTTTTTTTTGTATTACAATTTAATTCAACTTTTCTGTTCATCACTTCGGTCCAATGTAGATTTGTTAAGTAATTTAAAGGATTTTGACTGTACTCAATAAAAAAATGTGGCTTACCTTAAATTGAATTTTCTGTGATTTATTTAAAATATAAATTATTTGTTTGTTTATTGCAGGCATTTCAAATAGCAACGCTTATTAAGGAATACTCAGAAATAGTAAAGGAAAAAAACAAGTCATAATAACTTAATCTGACACTCCTGACACTCCATTATGTCCACCCAGGACTTTCATTTATAAAGCTAATATTGGAAATGTTCTTTTTTTATGCCAATTATGAATAAAATAAAAACTGCTGGAGGCATACGAAATTCCTTTTTTCCTTTTAAGTAGAGAGAGTACACACTTAAATTTAAATTTAAGTTAAATAAAATGAATTTATTTCAGCAATTTGTGAAAAAAAAAGATAGAGGTTTCAATAACGGTTTCGGTTATGGTCGAGTGTCTGTTTTCGGCTCCGCAGAAACTTGTTTTATCGGCTTTTTAACGTTTACCAGTACTTTGTATGTTTTGGTTTCGAAATATCGGTTTGATACAGGTGCAGGTAAGCCAATGCTAGGTACAACTTAATGATCACCTAAATTCAATAAAGGTATTTGTCTATTATTTGTCGTTTATTACTAAGAGATACAAAAAAATCTTCGATGGATTGCGAACTTAAAAGAATTTTCATGGAAAAATTTAAGTAGTTTCTTTTTAAGCCCGATTTAAATTCCAAGATAAATCACATGTTATAATCTATTGAAAATTTTGTTAAATTTTTTCAGACTTTTTTATTTATTTTAAACATATTTAAATTTTTTTTTTTCAAAATTTTGAAATTTAATTTTAAAAATAATATTTAAATACCAATAAATATCTATGTACATTAGGCCGGAGCGAAAAACACTTTTTTTTTATTTTCCAATTTCTTGGGTGCGGAATCGTTGACCCGCTATAAAATAATAATGTATGCCAAAAATCAGATTTTTTTGGAGCCCATCCTGAGGTGGTGCACCGACGTTCTTTTTTGAAAAATCGCTCAAAAATTGAAAAATTTGTGAAAAAATGTGATATAAAAAGAAAACCCGATCTTTTTCCACATAATGCTTATTTTTCATACATAGCCCTAATATTTCTATTTATATAACTGTATCAACTGTTAAGATCCGTTTAAAAATGTAGAAGCTAGAATTTTTTTATGGATATCAAGTTTGGTAATAACCGTCAGCTTGCATGTGACTATAACAGTGCACTAGTATACAATTTGGAACTTTTTGCCTGCCTCAGAGATCTTTATATTTTTTTCATATAGATTTTGGTTTTCTAAATACGAAAACGAATTTTAAAAAATTTTCCTTTTCTTAGTTTTCAACATAGAATTTTTTGAAATTTTGTTCGAATTTTTTAAAAGATGACTCAGCTTATTTGAGCATAAATCATAAACGCGATTGGCGTTATCAACAAAAAGTAGTCTCTAACTAAAGGTAATAAAAATTCCTAAAAGGTTTTATACAACGTTTTAAAATCGGCATGATCGTTATGATGTTAGAGCCTTTTAAAGTTAAAAAATTTGAATTTTTTTGAAAACAGCACGGATAAAGGTACAAAGCAAAATTCAAAAAGTATATAAATCGCAACAATATCTTAAGTTTGACAAATTGAGCAAAACAAGCCATCATTCATAAAAATCGGCTGACGAATGACGAACTTATCCATACATTTTATTTTCCCCTAACCAAAAAGCTCCATACTACGAAACACATTTTATTGTGTTCGCTCGCGGACGATTTATTTTCAAACTGACGGTTATTACCCAATTTAATATCCATAAAATAAATTCTAGCTTCTACATTTTTAAACCGATCTTAACAGTTGATACAGTTATATAAAGAAAAATGTTAGTATGATATGCTATGTATGAAAAATAAGCATTATGTGGAAAAGATCGGGTTTATCACTTTTTTCACAAATTTTTCAATTTTTGAGCGATTTTTCAAAAAGAACGTCGGTGCGCCACCTCAGGATGGGCTCCAAAAAATCAGATTTTTTGCATACAATATTATTTTATAGCGGGTCAACGATTCCGCACCCAAGAAATTGGAAAATAAAAAAAAAGTGTTTTTCGCTCCGGCCTAATGTACATACCTTCTGTGGTCCGGCATTTCTGTTGTAAACTTGATTTTCTTTTGCAACTTCCAAAGTCCAGCGGTCCAAAAATCCATCGATGACTGACATCCGTATCTGTAAGTTTTGTCCGGGTTAATATTTATTATTTATACCATAATAAATAACTCCCAACTTACTGTGAGATTTTGTGCACATATGCACATAGCTATATATGTGCATATTTATTGTGTCCACTCATCCAGTCAGCCTTAATATCCATTTAAGGGCGCTAGTGATCCGATCCTTTGTCCAAAGCTGTAATTATAAGTACAAATTATATTCCTTTGCAAATTCTTATTGAGCACCATATGTACATACATATGCGATCGCATTGATATACATACATACATATGTACATATTTGCAATTAAATATTTTTATATGGGTAATTGTTAACTAAGCGACCGACCTCGCCGAAATTAACGACATTATTTTTCCCGGTTAGACCGCGATTTATCATGAATTTAGGTGAAAAAATTTTGCACTAATTTTGCATCTGCTTTGCATGGTTAGTTTTGTGTAGTAGTTTTTCTTAAAATTAGTGCTAATAACAGCACAACAACAACTAAAACAATAACAATAATAATAACAACAACAACAAAATTTACAACAACAACAACAAAAACAACACCAAAAACCAACAACAACGACATTGCAAGTGCCCTGCGCAAGCCGTTTGAAGTGTAAAAAAATTAAACTTAAAAAAATAATTTAAAGAAACTAGAAGTCGCCAAGGCAAAATTTGTTCACCTATATTCATGATAAATCGCGGTCTATCCGGGAAAAATAATGTCGTTAATTTCGGCGAGGTCGGTCGCTTAGTTAACAATTACCCAAATAAATAAAAAAAACGAGCCACATTCTGCGGACATATATTACATACATATGTATATAATAAACCTAATCTACAAGTAAAACAAACACAAAGGGTGAAACTAACACAGAACGAACGCAACTATCCACAGTTATATGTTTGTTAATCACACGGCATAAACATTTGTCACATTTGAACGCGTAATAAATGCAATAAATTGCATCTAAAATAATAAAAATTATTACATACATATATCACAACAAACCAATTAGCGACGGCAAAACGCATACAAACTATCGATAAGCGTACGATCATCGCTTTCAATCATTGCAAGTAGTGTTGAAACAATAGTGGTATTCCGCAATTTTCCTGGTTCGTTCATTCATCGCAACCTTCCAAATTTTTTATAAATTATAAAAAAAAACAAACAAATATATTTTTTTTAAAACTGTGTTTTATTTCAATTATTTTTTGTTCGCAGCTATTATTGCAATTTCCTTTGAGTGTTTATTAAAATTGTTATTCTTATATTTATTTGCATTTATTGTGTGAATATTCATTCGAATTATATTTTTATTAAGAATTTCAATCCTACATGCCTTCATATATTATGTTTTTTTTTATTTCCGTCTGATCCACTATTGTACTTCCCAAAAGTATAAGAAAAACGGCAATAATTTGTATTGCACAGTAATTGAAAAACGTGATTGTTTTTTTTGTTTTTCCTCAACGTCCAAGTTTTCCGTTGACTCCAGGGTGAGATAATTATGCCCATTGGAGACGATCCAAAGAAGAAGTCCGAACACAAGCGAAAATCTATTCCTGGATTGTCCGTGAGACCATTTACTTCGTCAGCGTCCAAGAGGAGCAATCAACTTCTAACCTTAACCCATCTGCTAACACGCATCCAGGGAAAGCTCTAACACCCAACCTTAAGTTTCAGAAGACTCTCACTCCCAGGGTCAAGTCCGAGCCACTTCTAATTACTCGCAAGCAGACACGTTCTGTGACACAAGGTCAACAAAGTCGCAGTAAAATGGCTCTGAACGACTTCATTTCGGCTAGTGACAGACTTAGCCAAGTTGAGGCTAGCCACCGCTCCTCTGACAACTCCGAACTTGTCTTCCTTAAAGATACGACGTGAACAGGTTCAAAATATTTGGGCAAGGGCAAATATACGCACTGCTACGCTGTTTACGAGCGATGTGCCTCCCAAATTGGGGAAAAGATCGCAATTTTTGAGAATCAGAATAGACCAACCCCGCAGCACGTTGCTCCTTTATCCAGTGGTTGCAGATTGCCTCCGTGCGAAACAGAGGTTTTCCATGGCGACTATTCACGTTGGCCCACTTTCCGCGATTTGTTTACTGCCATATATATCAATAATCCAAGGCTCACTCCAGTTGAGAAACTTTTCTATCTCAACTCCAAAACTAGTGGAGAAGCCAATGATATTGTGTCCAGGTCCCCGCTCACTAATGACGGTTTTGAGTCCGCTTGGCGAAACTTGACCCAAAGGTTTGAGAACAAAAGGTTACTAGTAACCAATCAGCTTGAAATTTTGTTCGGTCTCTCCTCCATTTCCCAGGAATGTGGTGCAGCATTAAAGGGATTGCAGAGCACCGTCCAAGGGTGTCTTAATGCACTGAAATTGGCAAATGTCCAAACGGAGAATTGGGACTGCTTCCTGGTGTATATGTGTTCGCTGAAGTTGCCAACACTGACGCTGTCTCTTTGGGAACAGTCTCTCCAGAATAAGGCAGAAGTTCCAATACGGGACGAGTTCAATTCTTTCCTTCTCGATAGATATTGTACCTTAGAGGCAATTGCAGCTATTAAAGCTAACTCCAGTGCTCAGTCCCAAGCAAAGCCGGTCGGTAAAGAATCCAGTGCAAAAAGACTAAAGTCCTTTGAGATTAAGGTTAACACGAGCCCTCAATCTTGCAAGTTGTGTTCAAAAGAGAACCATCCGATCCGTTTATGTCCGCGTTTTTTAAATATGTCGGTCAATGAAAGGTCGTCATACATAAAAAAACAAAAGTTGTGCTGCTTTGCCAGAGGCCATCAGCTGAAAGATTGCACAAGTGCGCACAATTATACGTGCAAAGGTCGCCACAATACATTACTCCATCGTGGCAGCCCTCCGCAATCAACCTCTGGCGCATCATCTTCAAGTTCTAACACTCCAAATATACAGTCCGCTTCATCCAGCATTCCGAATGTCCAAAGCTACATGGCGGCAAGTATTCAAGGCGTCCTTTTGGGTACGGCCATGGTTAACATTTGCCATCAAGGGGCATCGTACAAAGCAAGGGCTTTGATTGATTCCGGATCAGAAGCTTCGTTCATTTCCGAGCGGATGTTCCATCTGATTAAGCTTCCCTATCAGCACGTGCAGGCACAAGTATCTGGCTTGAACCAAGCTGTGGCTGCTACGCCAAAGAAGTTATGTCACTTCAACATTGGCTCCCCATCGAAGCCGAGGCTCCAAATCGAGACCTCTGCTTTCGTTCTTCCACAGTTGGCAGGGAATCTACCATCTTATCCGATTCCACAAAGTTTTTTGAGAGACCTGCCAAACATCCAGCTGGCTGACCCCTCCTTTCATCTGAGCTCGCAGATTGATGTACTTATAGGTGCTGATATCCTCCCTTCCATTTTAATAGGCGGCTCACGGTCCAACATATGCCGTTCACTATTGGGTCAAGAGACCATCTTCGGATGGATTTTGACAGGACCAGTAGTGAAGTCATCAGCCAAGTCAATCTCTTCATTTTCAACAAGAGTCACGGTCAGCCCAGCACAAAGGCTGGAAAATCTTCTCACCAAGTTTTGGGAGGTGGAGGATCTACCAGTTAACCTGGTGAAGGAAAGTGATTCCATTTGTGAGGAGAATTTTGTCCGCACTACCAGAAGAAATTGTTCTGGTAGATATGTCGATACTCTTCCTTTCGTAACTCCTGATCACATTAATTTGGGACATTCGAGGTCCATCGCACTTGCTCAGTTCCTTAAGAACGAAAATCGACTTAAGAGAAACATTCCTTTAAAAGAACAGTACGACTCAGTGGTTCAGGAGTACTTAGACTTAGGTCATATGAGACAAGTCTCTCCAGGTAACGACTCACGCAACTTTTATCTGCCCCACCATGCTGTATTTAAGCCAGACAGCACTACGACTTCAACGTCTTCAACGCCTCGAGCCCCTCTTCGAATGGCAAAAGCCTTAATGACATCCTGCACACAGGACCAGTCCTCCAATCCGATCTGACCATCCAAATTCTTAAGTGGCGATTTTATCGTTATGTATTTAACGCCGACATAACGAAGATGTATCGTCAGATACTTGTGGACCCGGAGCTCACACCTTTCCAGAGAATCCTCTTTCGCAACAAAGATGACATGTTGTGTGATTTTGAGCTCAACACTGTCACCTTTGGCGTTAACTGTGCTCCGTTCCTGGCGATTCGCGTTCTGCAGCAGTTGGCCAAAGACGTCCAAAGCCAAAATCCCATAGCAAACGCGATTCTTTCCGAGCACATGTACGTGGATGATGTGCTTGCAGGAGCGCACTCCACGTCTCAGGCAATTCTGGCAATTGGTGAATTGCGTGCTGCGCTCGACACTGCCGGCTTTCCATTGAGGAAATGGACATCCAACAATAAGGCTGTGCTTCGCAACATTCCGAAGGAACATCTACTCCGAATTGATTTCCTTGAAATTGAAGAAGCTAGCGTAGCCAAGACACTAGGCATTCGATGGCAGGCTGACTCCGATGAGTTTTTCTTTTCGCCTTCCGACTTATCATCAACGAAGTCTGTGACGAAGCGTGAGGTGCTCTCACAGATTGCGAAGTTGTTCGATCCGGCAGGATGGCTAGCTCCAGTCATCGTTAGCGCAAAAATATTTATGCAGGAAATTTGGCTGCATGAGCTGGGGTGGGATGATATCCTACCAGAAGAACTGGTGCAACGTTGGCACGAGTTCCTCCGCAACTGT
The DNA here is from genome assembly GCA_035043265.1 of Drosophila testacea. Taxonomy (NCBI): domain Eukaryota; kingdom Metazoa; phylum Arthropoda; class Insecta; order Diptera; family Drosophilidae; genus Drosophila; species Drosophila testacea. Next base: position 83,004 of record JAWNND010000495.1, read on the forward strand.
CCGTTCCTAGGAGAGATCCGCGTTCCCAGATTTGTTGGCTTCCTGCCAAATTCGAGAGTTCAATTCCACGGGTTTTGTGACGCATCCCAACGCGCATATGGCGCATCTCTTTATGTGCGCACAGAAGTGAACGGGCAAATCTCCATCCATCTCTTCACAGCGAAGACCAGAGTGGCACCTGTCAAAACCGTGTCATTACAGCGCCTAGAACTTTGCGCCGTTGTGCTTCTAGCAGAATTAAGTTCTGCAATTATTCCTCAGCTACCTGTCGAAAGTTCCGAAATATTCTTTTGGACAGGTTCAACTATCGTCTTGGCCTGGTTGAACAAGACTCCATGTAGGTGGACTACCTTTGTAGCTAACCGAGTAGCGAAAATTACGCCATTCAATGCTAAATGGGCTCATGTGCGTTCCGAGCAAAATCCAGCGGACTTGGCAAGCTGAGGTGTTACTCCACAAGAGCTGATGGGAAGTTCTTTGTGGTGGCAAGGACCAGAATGGTTGCAGCAGGCCTCGGACAGATGGCCCATTCCAGACGGCATCGAAGAGACTGAGTTGGAGCAGCGAGCTGTGTAGTGCAATGCTGCGCAGACAAGGCATTGCAATCTTTCGCTCGGGCCTTGCGTTTTATCCAACTGTGCAGGAAAACATCGGTCACTTTTCCAGTGGAGCTCAGCAGCGCGGAACTGGCTGAAGCTCAAGACGTGCTTATTATGATGACCCAACGCACAGCATATCCATAGGAATACTGTGGTCTAACAGACAAGAAGCAGCTCCACAAATCCAGTCGCATTGCCAATTTAAATCCTTTTATCGATCAGAAGCGTATAGCCTCATACGGGCTAAGTACTGGATTCCAAAGGTTAAAGTTCTTGTCAAATCCACCATCGGCTCCTGCAAGGTTCATAGGAAGAAGTTGCAAACGCAGTTGATGGGCTCCCTACCTTTAGAAAGAACGACGTTCTCCCGGGCGTTCACCAACACAGGTGTCGACTTTGCAGGGCCATTCGAGATCAAAAATTATACAGGTCGTGCGTGCCTCATAACAAAGGGTTACGTCTGTGTCTTCGTATGTTTTTGTACGAAGGCCATCCATTTAGAGGCCACATCTGATCTCACAGCAGAAAAGTTTCTGGCTGCGTTTGCACGCTTTGTTTCGAGACGTGGCTGTCCTCGTCGAATGTATTCCGACAATGGAAAACCTTTGTTGGTGCTTCCAAAGCACTTACACAGGATTTCGTAGAAGCTACTAAGCTGGTTACCTCAAAGTTCAGCCACAATGGTCTTTCCTGGCACTTTAATCCTCCCAGTGCTCCTCATATGGGCGGTCTCTGGGAAGCAGCTGTAAAGACCTTCAAGACTCTTTTTTATAGGTCCACCTCTTCCACCAAATACACATTTGAAGAGCTTTCCACGCTCTTGTGTAGAGTTGAAGCGTGCCTAAACTCAAGGCCGATTTCCCCGATGTCAGAAGACTCTTCTGACCTTTTGGCACTGACACCGGGCCACTTCCTGATCGGGGCTCCACTTCTGTCTGTCTCTGAGCCCGAAATTAAGGAACCTGCCATGTCCATCATAAACCGGTGGCAGCGGCTCAAAGCCATAAGCCATCAGTTTTGCTTGCGATGGAAGGACGAATATTTGAAGGAGCTTCACAAACGGAACAAATGGCAGTTTCCAGGGAAGGATCTCCAGGTGGGCAATATGGTCGTTGTCAAAGATGATAATCTACCATCTTGCGAATGGCGCCTCGGCAGAGTCGTGACCATTTATCCTGGCTCCGACAATCGGGCTCGCGTAGTCGACGTCCAGACTGCACAGGGCATCCTGAAGAGACCTATTGTCAAGTTATTATATCTTCCCACTGACACATCTATTCCAAGTCAGTGCTAGGCTCTGACGTTCTTTCCTCAATTATAGAACTTAGTTTACATAGTATAAGGAGAAGTCTATAGTTCATTTTCATCCATCTAACGTCATTCTTTTTTCCTAATACTCAGCAGTTTTATTATGGCACCTCGTACTGCAAACGCTCAGGCGCTTGATGGCAGATGTTCCCGAGGAACTAGATCCTTCCGTTGCCGAATCTGCCGGGGAATCCATCCCCTACGAAAATGCAACCGCTTCCTGCGCCTGAGCGCGGAAAAGCGCCTCCGAGCGGTGCTTATAAATAAGTACTGCTCGAATTGCCTCGGCCACCAACATTCTGGGCAATCGTGTCGGAGCAAGGATAAATGCCGAAAATGCGGTCAGGATCATCACACGCTTCTCCACATGCACGAGCGAAGCAGCGCACACAAACGGCAGCCTCGCTCCTCCTCACATCAAAGCTGATCTAATCGACAGCGCAGCCCTTCCATGCAGGAAAGCCGCTCCAGGCACCCCCGCTCAAGTTCGAAGTCGCGGTCCTCCACTCCCGACTTGCGGTCAAGATCACGCTCAGGCTCCCCGACTCTGCCATCGCATCCGATCCCTGCCACTGATCAACCGCCAAACCCGGCGTCTTTGTTGCAGCACAAAAGCACAAATGTGCTACCCACGGCACTGGTGTCGCTCGAAATGGGAGAGCGGAAGTATGTGATGCAGGCCTTGTTTGACACATGCACGGCAGTTAGCGCCATCAGTGCATCTGTGGCATCGACTCTAAAGCTGCAAGCTTTACCAGTCGGGGAGGACAAGGTCTGTACGGCGACAGTGGCCTCGAAGATCAACCCATCGCTTCGGTTTGAGGTACTGCTGAAGATCGTTGAGGGGCTACATATTCGTACGCCACGTAAACCACTGGGGGACAGAGTTCAGGCTCGTTTTGCTAACCTCACTTTGGCAGACGAGTCGTTCCACCGGCCATCATCGGTATTCCTGGATCTGGGAGCTGATGTCGCCAATCACGTAATTCGTGAGGGCTTTATGCCAAGCCAAAATGGGCTTCCTTTGGCTCAGAACACCATCTTTGGTTGGATGGTATCAGGATCTTGCTCATGCTGATTCTGATCCCCCCTCTCGCCAATCCTTGCAATTCCTTGCAAAGGGGGGGAGAATGTTCATGTTGAACATGATAGCAAAGCCAGCCACAACATAGCTAGTTGCTCAGCACTGAGCCCACTTTTCACCACAGCGGCTCTTTTCGTTTTTCCCGCCTTTTTGCTTTGCTCTAGTTAGAGTTACCATAGTTTAAGTTAGTAAGAAACCTAAATGAAGAAATAAAGAAGTGAAATATAATTCTCTGCCAATTTTTCTTTCGTGGAATATAATTACCTGAATTTCTCTGCCCCGCCACAAACACTCTCTTAAAGATATAATTTTGAAAATTTAAAATTTTGATTTTTCATTTTTAGTTAAGTCCTGGTGCTCATATAAGTATAAGAAAATACTTTAAAGTTGATTCCGAGGTGTTTGTTTGTTTTGTAAAACTTCATGACAAAGTGACCAAAAATTTGACTTGTAAAGTTGCCAGTCCCAAGGGTCGACAGATTTCAAACTCGCATTACTTTGTCAAATTTTTAGGGGAATAGGGTGTGGAAAAAGCAAGGCAAAACTCTGACTTAGCTAAGTCAGAGTGATTATTCCTTGTTTTGGACACATCAAGTCGACTCACAGGTGGAAACTGCAGCTATGCAGCGTACACTCTTTCCCGCGGGAGAAGACCTCCACGCGGTATCCCCTGGTAATACTAGTAGTACTAGTAGTACGGCTAACTATGAGCGGCGACGTTATCCCGTCTACTCCTAAAAAACCTCATTCCTGTCAAGTCAGGGGCGTCATGCGACCCGTACCCGCTGACTTAAAGGTTCGCAGCTGAGGGCTAATTCCAGCTGTGTTTGGACGGAGCCTTCCCGAGGCCGGGCAACCTCGGGTCGTATCCAGCCTTGCCGAGGTATGGGGCACTGCCTCGGTCGACCCACTGTCTCCCCAAATCTTCTCGGGCCCGCGGCGTTTGCCTTGTCGAGCAATGCGGGCGTTATGATATATGCAAATGACCCCCCAACACCAGCCTCGGATACACCGAGACTAGACGATGTCGATACGAGCGATATTGACGAGGAGGCACTACTCGGCCCCAGCCAGGAGACGTTAGTGCAGAATTGCTCAGGTGGTGTGGCTCAGACGAGCACACCCCAATCCAATCCCACAAACGAATCACACGAAACACGAAGCAAAGAGTTGATGGTAAGCCCAGGACGGACTACCATATACTCAAAGCAAAGGCCGGTCGAGCCCGTTTCATTCTTAGCAAGATTGCTAAGAACGAAGCAGAGGGTAAGACCGACCCGCGCAATGCCGAAGATAAGATACGATGTAATGAAACGATTGTACGAAGCCCAGCGGGCAAACTTAGCGACGGAGCAAACGCAGCTTGGCATATCGAAGCGCAATAAATCCCAGGAGGAGGGTCAGAACGCGCCTAAGAAGGGTAATAATAGTGTACGAAAATTCAGTTAGTGTTTTGTGTATGGGATGTAACAAGAAACTAAACTCGCCGACTTTCACAACAATTTCAATTATTATTATTTTCTTGCTCTTTTCACGCATTGTTTTGTTTATCTTTCTTATTTTTGCGTTAATGATTACTATTTATTCTGCATTTTCTTTAAGCATACAAAATAAACTTATATTCCAGATTAAGCAAAAAATAAGATATATATATAAATGTTTGTATTTATATATATATATCGATATATAAACAAACAATAATTTGTATGATTCAAAATGTATTTGTTCAAAGTCGTGACAAATATATAAGCGCCGCTTTTAAACCAAAAATGAAAAATATTCGAATGATTTTTTGTAGTAGGCATGCACATCAAGCAGTCAAGTAAAAAAGAACAGTAAAAACTTTGTACACCCCCCAGAAAATTTCATTAAATAAAATTCCACTTCGGCAAAAAAAAAAAAAATTTGTTAAATATAAATATTTTTGATATAAAAATAAATATTTTCATATTGTTAGTAAGTTAAATTTAAAAAAAAAAAAAAGTATATAATAATAATTAATAATTTCTTAAAATAACTTCATAATATTACGTTATTTTTCAAAAGGAGGGAGATGTAGCATGTGTACATATATATAATAAATAATAATTCAAGACATATTGAGCACCAACATAAACATAAACAAGGCAGCAACACTTTGTTGTTATGCCAACATAAAATATATAAAGCGGTGACTTTGTCGCTGCGCGGCCAACGCTAAGGCCCCGCGCACACTGGGAGCTGAAAGCGGAGCTGACAGCTGAGCTTATAAGCGAGCTGATAAGTTCAGAGCTTTTCAGCGAGCTAAAATTTTTAAGCTGCGCACACAGAAAGCTTATTTTTAGCTGATGCTGATGCTCATTTTAATATTAGTCACTCATAGATTTTCACCCAATATGGTGTCAACGCGGCTGCGTTAGTTTTTTCTAACTGAAAATAATAGAAAAAATCGTAAAATAAAGAAAGTGAAGAGAAAAGTATGGGTGCATGCTATATACAAAGACAGAGAAGTGTTGGGCGAATTCCACCACTTGTATTTTCAGTTACGCGGATTTCCAATTAAATTTTACGAATATTCGCGAATGCAAGTAGAAACATTTGATTACATTTTAAGTGGAGTTCAAGAAAAAATTCAGAAACTTGATACGAATTTTAGGAAGCCAATTTCACCCACAGAAAGGCTTTTTGTAACAATAAGGTATGCATCATCAAAAATAAAATCCATTTTTATTTGTTCAATAAGTATTAATAATTTCTGTTTATTGTATATTGAATATGTATTGTGTATTGTGTAATGAATATTTTGTACATGTGTAGTGTTCTATTCTAAATTATTCTTTACTTATTCTAAATTATTTTTTAACTCCTCCTCCTTTGTTATCTCAATAACTTGATTAAATATATTTGCTTTTAAGTGTAATTTTTTAAGGTGGGGAAATTTTTTTATAGATGGTAGTAAACTTTTAAAAAACTGTAAGTCTTCGTCTTCGTTATTTGCCCGTTCGATGTCTGCCTCCAAAAGTTTTAGTTTTTTCCGTTCTATGTTATGTTCAAGTATTCGTCATCGTCGTTCGTCTTACGTTTTATCACCTGTTGTATTTTTTGTTGTTGACTCGTCGTTGGCTTATTGCTGTCAATAGTGTCAATAGTGTCCAATGTTATGCTCGTCCTGCTTGTGTCGTCGAATATCGTTATGTCGTCAAAAATGTACTCAATGTTGCTGTCCCCTGTCATGGCTGAGTTGTCCTTTAAAAAACTCATTATATTAAAATATTTAAATTTTGAGACGTGTGCCTCTGCTGCAGTTCCTGATGCAGATTGCGGGACCTTTCGCAGCCAACTTGTACTCACTTTTGCTCCCCACTGTATGTATGCACATAATTTTGCTGCATTTTAACTAAATTTATACTTACTCGATGCGTTTAAAGTTGTCGCGATAGAATCCCATATCTTCTCTGTCACCAGTCTATTTGAATAGTTTTTGTTTTTTTTATCCCACACGGGTGGGTTTTGCATTATTTCACTTATCAACGTTTCGCAATCCATTTCAAACCGCACTAAAATAAGCTCGTCAGCTACTAAAAAAATCAAACTTGCTTAATCGATCAAGCAGAGCGAAGCTGAAATTAAAGCTTGTCCGCTCAGCTAAGCTTTCAGTGTGCGCGCTTTCATACAAGCAGTGCGTTTGTTTTTCGGCGCTGATAAGCTCGCTTATAAGCTCAGCTGTCAGCTCCGCTTTCAGCTCCCAGTGTGCGCGAGGCCTAAGTGCTAACGAAATATGATCGCACTTGATAACAGCGCCCGCCCAAATAGTCAAGTCAGCGTTCTCACGCTTGACCATTTCAAGTATATACATATGTGCACATTCATAACACTCTCTGCCGCCTGCAACGTTTCCGTTGCTTTATATACAAGACATGTAAAACGGCTGCGCTCGCTGCTTCACAGCTCGTGGCTTTGGCTAAGCAAGACAATCAATAAAGTACAGCAAAAGAAGACAGACGTCTTCCAGGCAAAACCTCAAGCGTTATTATTTCATAAAATAACTCAACAATCAATACACTACTATTCTGGAGTTAAACGATCAATACATGGCGACCGTGACTTGGTCCGGACAGCAACTATAACAAAAACAATGGCAAACAAGTGATCAAAGACGATTTCCAGGCGGAGCTGCAGCTATCTAATAGATATAAACTGTCAATGCATCAATACTACAACAAAAACCAGATGATACGGAATAAATACATGGAAATTTCAAACGGAAATAGTCTGAGTGAGTAGAGTTTTGAGTGATATGGGTAAGCGCGGAGGCGTTAAAACAAAAGTAAATAAGAGAATAGTGCACATAAGGTGGCTATTACTTACCAAAACGCCGCCTCCCGCATGGTCAACTGCACAAAAGTTGCAGTCAGAGCTTGACTATTTAAAAGCAAGTCTCTTAACCTTTAAACACCCTATCACTAAAGCTCACTCAGCTATAAAATCAATTGACACAAAAAGTAATACAAATCTTAATATTCCCAAACCATTGCCAAAGAGGCCGGACGCCTGCCCAAGAGATTGCCCTGGACCATTGGAGAGTGCACATTGCAAATCCACTTGCATGTTGCCTGCAGCACAACCAGAAGAACAACAAAAGCAGAAGACTCAGAAGACTCAGAAGAAACAACAAGCGTGAGGGGCACCCCCGCCAATTACGCATACGAGGGAGCGTCAACGTACCAGGCCGGTGACGTCCAGTTGACGCGGAATGGGTCCATAGCAGCAGCAGCAGTATATAAACATAATTTTAAATTTAAATTTAATATTGCTTATTTGAAACATTATAATTATTATATTTAATACTACTATTGTAAAATTGCGCAGAACCCTCTCTGCCCAATTAGAAAGTATAGCCCGTAAAGCTATGCGAAACGATAGGTAAGAATAATGTCAATGAAATACAACTCTATTAGTAAATCTTCAGAAGATTTAATTGAGGACAATTATAAATACTACAAATTGCAAATACCCAAAATGGGTTAAGTAGACGTTAAGTCAGTGGATTCCACTGCTAACGTAATAAATAAAGTAGAAGCAACAACCATAGATTTAGAATTAACAAATATCCTATTAATAGTCATTATTGTTGTTATGTGTGCAAATATGTTTTATAAATTGTATAAAATGCACAATAAATGTTTAAAGAAAAAATATATGAGCCAAGCAAATGACTTGGACAAAATATAATTAAGAATGCACACAACAACAAAATGACAAAATAACTAAGAACAATATGAAATAATTAAAAATAAA
>JAWNND010000496.1:0-24159 GCA_035043265.1 Drosophila testacea
GAAATTGGGTGGTTGCGAAAAGACAGCAGGTTTTGGCGTGTAATATAAATTTGGGTTAAAATTGTTCCTATTGACGGCTTGAGAAGTGTTAGATCGGAATGGGTATTGGTTAATGAATCTTTGAGACTGTTGGTTGTTCCTCGGTGGTAGCAACAATAAGGCCTCTAATGAAAGTATCCAGGGCTTTGTCCCTGTAGATCTTTGTAAGGGCTCTCAACGTCTCTGGCGATAAATCGTGATTGTTAATCGTGATTGTTAATCTGGGATAGGGTGTGAAAAAGCAAGGCAAAGCTCTGACTTAGCTAAGGCAGAGTGAGTATTCCTTGTTCTGGACACATCAAGTCGACTCACAGGTGGAAACTGCAGCAATGCAGCGTACACTCTTTCCCGCGGGAGAGGACCTCCACGCGGTATCCCCTGGTAACGTACTAGTAGTACGGCTAACTATGAGCGGCGACGTTACCCCGTCTACTCCTAAAAAACCTCATTCCTGTCTATCACCCATCCCTTCTCCGAGACCTGGGCAAGGGTCTTTAAACGGCCCACCCTCAAGTCAGGGGCGTCATGCGACCCGTACCCGCTGACTTAAAGGTTCGCAGCTGAGGGGTAATTCCAGCTGTGTTTGGACGGAGCCTTCCCGAGGCCGGGCAACCTCGGGTCGTATCCAGCCTTGCCGAGGTATGGGGCACTGCCTCGGTCGACCCACTGTCTCCCCAAATCTTCTCGGGCCCGCGGCGCTTGCCTTGTCGAGCAATGCGGGCGATATGAACTATGTAAATGAACCCCCCAACACCAGCCTCGGATATACCGAGACTAGATGATGTCGATACGAGCGATATTGACGAGGAGGCACTACTCGGCTCCAGCCAGGAGACGTTAGTGCAGAATTGCTCAGGTGGTGCGGCTCAGACGAGCACACCCCAATCCAATCCAACAACCGAATCAAACGAAACGGCGAAACAAAGAGTTGATGGTAAGCCCAGGACGGACTACCAAATACTCAAGGCAAAGGCCGGTCGAGCCCGCTTCATCCTTGGCAAGATTGCTAAGAACGAAGCAGAGGGTAAGACCGACCCGCGCGACGCCGAAGACAAGTTAAGATGTAACGAAACGATCGCGCAGTTCGAGGCCCAGCGGGCAAACTTAGCGACGGAACAATCGCAGCTTGGTAAATCAAAGCGCAACAGATCCCAGGAGGAGGGTCAAAACGCGCCCAAGAGAGCCAAGGATGCGAAAGGTGACGCAAGGGCCACCTCGTTTGGGAAAGCCGAGGCACGGCTTTTCAGCGAAGTGGCGAAGGACAACTTGGCCATGGCACTGGTTGACGGGCTCAACGCGGATGGTAAGCTGCTGGCGGAGAAGTGGGGAGAGGTGGAGACCAAACTCTCCGATTTGGTCATGGACCACGTCCTGAGCAAGCCGGGGTGCTCCATCCCCTCCTATGACTCCTCAGCCGTGATACGGGGCCATAGGGTAATCACCTGCGTGGACGAGGGTTCGAGGTTGTTCCTGGCAGAGTGCATAGCTAAGATTAGCGATGCATGGGCTGGGCTTAAGATTAAGCTCATCCCAGCCAGGGACATCCCTCGACGCCCCCGGGCACGTATCTGGTTACCCAAGGGCCAAGCGGATCATGACAAGCTCATCCGGACGCTGCGAGTCATGAACCCAGGCATCAAGACCGATGACTGGGTGGTGCTGAAGGCCGAGCAGGTGATGAAGGCGAGCCAGCCCTTCCTCCTTCTAATCAACGAGGAATGTCTGGAGCAGCTGGAGAAAAACGACCACAGGCTGTGGTACGGTGTTCGAAAGGCCAAGATCAAGGTCTTTCGGAACGAACCTCCGGACAACATCCTCGAAGAGGTCGACGACACAAGCGGGCTGTTGAACGACCTAGCACTCGAGGAGAAGCCAGATGTCGAGACCGACACTGGCAAGACAGTAGCAACTACACACTAATGCCGACCGTCGTTCAGATAAATCTGAAGCGTAGCAGGGTAGCTTCAGACAATCTGGTTGTCCTCCTCCGTGAGGAGGACATAGACGTCGGCATTATACAAGAGCCCTGGACTAGAGACACGACAGTCTTGGGTCTATCGGCACATGGCTATGACATAATATACAAGAGCTCCGAAGGTAGGCCGAGAGCTTGTATAATAATCAAAAAACTTTATAAAGCACTTTTACTCCCCAGCTTGAGCGAGGAAGATCTGACAGTTGTCAAGATCGACTTGGCCGGAGGGAAAGCGCTGATGATCGCCTCCGCTTACATGCCACATGACCAACAAGCTCCACCAGCAGCCGTGGAAAGACTATTGGTGCAGGCCGAGAAGACCAAAACCGACTTACTGCTAGGATGCGACGCCAACTGCAGACATACGGTATGGGGAAGCACAGAAATTAATGAACGAGGGAGTCTCTCTTCGATTACATTATAAATAGTAACATGACAATATGCAACCAGGGCAGTACTCCCACCTTTGTCTTCCCCAGTAGTGAGGAGCACCAAGGATGGGAGGAGGTTTTAGACCTCACACTGCTTACTAGCTACAGTCACATTAAGATAAGTAACTGGAGGGTATCCATGCGTCATTCGTTTTCAGACCACAGATACTTACTCTTCGGAATGGATATCGTCGCGATCAAAACCGAAAAATTACGTAACCCACGCAAAACGGACTGGAACAAGTTCGCCAAACTAGTTCAGTCCAAAGTGAAATCTCAGTGTACAAAAGAAAATCTCTCCACCAAAGAAATAGATGAGGAGATTGGCCAGCTAAACAAAATTTTCAACAAGGCATACACGTCATCATGCCCAGTGACGTATGCAAGGAAACAATACCCACCGTGGTGGAATCAGGAACTAGCTAAACTCCGGAAGATCTCAAGAAAAGCCTTCAACCAGAGCTACGCTAGCAAAATATGGCAACCATATAAAGATGCACTAAAGGCATATAAGCAGGCACTATATAAGGCCAAGAAGGACTCATGGGCCAAATACTGCGAATCCATTGAAAACATAAAGGACTCGGCTAGAATTGCTAAAATCCTATCAAAAGACCACAACAGCCCAAGTCTGCTAAACAGATCAGACGGGAGCTCGACAATGTCGACCAAAGAATCCTTAGAAGTGTTGGTAGACACACACTTCCCAGGAAACACTGCAAAGGAGCAGCCCCTCCCAATTAACATGTTCCACGAAAACAGTGATACAGAAGTAGTAACCAGAGAGAAACTCATCTGGGCGATAAATACTTTTGAACCATACAAAAGTCCAGGACCGGACGGAATAATCCCAAAAATGCTACAAGTCATAGATGAAGACACGATCTCATGGCTCCTAAACATACTAAAAGCCAGCATCAGACAGAACTATGTTCCGTCTGTCTGGAGAGAGGCAAAGGTAATATTCATTCCTAAACCAGCAAGAAGAGGGCATATCCTAGCTAAGGACTACAGACCCATTAGCCTTACATCCTTCAATCTTAAGGCGTTATAAAGAATTCTGGACATTCACATTCGACAAAAATTGAAGGCAAGCAATCTAAAGACCAACATACGTACACAAAAGGGAAGTCAACAGAAACAGCACTACACGAAGTACATAGTGCCTCAAATTAAAAGATCCCTGGAGGCTAAACAATACACGATGGCGGCCTTTTTAGACATAGAAAGAGCCTTCAATAATGTAAATGCGAACTCCATCCTGGAATCCCTCAACGAACTTAAAGTCGAGGGATACATCAGCGCATGGATCGCAACTATGCTAAAGAGCAGGAAGATAACAGCCGACCTGGGTGGCGATAATCTCACGCGATACGTGAACAGAGGCACACCTCAGGGGGGAGTACTGTCCCCGCTACTTTGGCTAATAAATATGGACAAGATACTGCACCAACTAAACCAAGGAGGAGTGAAGGCAATAGCATACGCAGACGACGTGGTGCTACTGGTCTCAGGCCCCTTTTTAGACACCATAAGCAACATTATGGAAAGTGCACTCCGGAGACTAAACGATTGGGCCAAGTCGTGTGGTCTAGGAGTGAACCCAGCCAAAACGGAATTGATGCTCTTCACAAGACGAACAAAGATTCCAGTTTTCAATCTGCCGAAACTTAGCGGGGAAAGATTGAAACTATCAGACAAAGCAAAGTATCTAGGAGTGATACTAGACCCAAAACTATCATGGAAGCTAAATATAGAGGAGCGGGTCAAGAAGGCGTGCGTTGCATTCTATTCCTGCAGAAAAACTTTCGGCAACACGTGGGGACTACATCCTAAGATGACTCTCTGGATGTACACGGCAGTTGTTAGACCCATTCTCACATACGGAGCGCTGGTCTGGTGGCCAGCACTGTCTAAAAAATATAACATAGACAAGATCACAAGAATTCAGCGGACAGCATGCGCAGGAGCAACAGGCGCTATGAGATCCTGTCCAACAATGGCTCTGAACGCCATACTGAATCTGCTACCAATTGATTTGCACATCAAAAGTATAGCGGCACAATCGGCCATACGACTCAGGGAGTCAGAGTGCTGGAAGGCCAGAAACACAGGACACAGCAGCATACTAAGCGGCAATCAACTTCGCTCGTCCATGAAGACGGACTACGTAATTGCCAAAACAAATTTTGAACAGAATTTCAAAACAAGAATCCCATCAAGAGAGGAGTGGGCTGTCGAGAACCTGGATGCCACATTTGACATGAAACTCTACACCGATGGATCCAAGATGGACTGTGGTGTAGGGGCCGGAATATACTCGCCGGACCTGATAGTGGAAAAGTCATTCCATCGAGCGTGTTCCAGGCAGAGACCTTCGCAATAATGGAAGCAGCTAAGCATCTATTAGAGCGTGGACTCAGGAATGCAAATGTGGCATTCTTCTCGGACAGCCAGGCGGCAATCAAAGCACTCAGCTCTGTTCGGCAAAACTCTGTACTAACTACAAACTGCAAACAAGCTCTCAATGCAGTTGGACTCAACAACACTGTTTCTCTGATTTGGATCCCAGGTCATAGGGATCTCGCAGGTAACGAAAAAGCGGACGAGCTGGCCAGACTAGGGTCAGAGATGACAACAACACCAGAAGAGGTGCGCCCACCCCTTAATTCCATTAAACATGAAATCCACAAACTGCACGCCAGTAAAGCTAACGTGAGATGGAAAACTCACGATGGGTGTAGGAAAGCTAAACAAATTTGGCCGGAATACAACAAAAAACGCACTGAAGAGCTACTGAGCAAATCTAGAAAGGACATTGCAAGAATAACAGCAACACTTACAGGTCACTGGCGGATCGGAACACACGCCAGGAAAACAAACCTCCCCTTCAACCAGCACTGCCGCAGCTGCAATGACCCACAGGAGGCAGAAACCCCCGAGCATCTGCTCTGCCACTGCCCAGCTCTAGGCAGGAGCAGACACAGATGGCTTGGGGCACATGAACTCGCGTCGCTAGACAAAATCCTAAACTTCCTAAACCACAGCAAGTGGATTTAGAGGGTTTAGGAAAGATTAACATATTAACACATAGTACATATACATAATTTTGACGAGAAGGTACCCCCCCCCCCCCTGTGGATCAAAACGGAGCATGCTCCAATTGAAGAGACTGGTTAATCCAGCTCGCCACCTGACCTACCTAATCTGATTCAGAATTAAAGACAGATGATAGTACACCCTCTGATAAAATTCGTCGATCGATTTGCCGCGTTGTCTGAGCGTATACAATTGGTATTCTAGTGTCTTAAAATCTCTGCGGTCTGCAAAATAATCTGTAAGACACTGCGCAATTGCTTTCCAATTTAATGGGGTGTTATGTGCCTCTAGTACGGCATCAGCTTCCCCTACTATCCTACTGCGCACTACCAGTAAAATCCCATAATGTTTTGGGGTACCTTGGTGGCCGGACTAAACTTCAAATACTCTGTCCACACTTTTGCGCCATGAGGTGAGTTCGGCTATGTTACCGGAAAAATCTTTTAGAATTCTTACTACATCTGGCAGTCCATCTAACTCACTCATTTTTCCTACATGCTCTCATGCTATAGTCTAATCGGTCATTGCGTAAGCGTTTGCGTTTGAATGTAGTATTTTGTCGCCTTTTTCCTGTAATATTTTCCTAAGATACCTTTCAACGGTGTTTTCAATGTATGTCGATAAAAAAGGCATTTTTGACGAATCGTTAGATTGTTCAATTTTTTTCGCGTTCACGTTTGTGGCTGGTCGTGCAGGCTTTTTTCGTGCCTACTTTGTAGGCACTCTATTTTTCGACGCGTGAACTTTTTAAGTTGTTTTAATAACACGGTGTCCTTGCTCGGGCGCCAATTAAGAAATTGTGTTATTTCGTTTAAAAAATATAACGCAAGCTAACTTTGGCGCGCCAAAGTTTTGATACCCTTGCAGTGCCCTGTGTAAGCCGTCACATTTTTACAAAATTTGTTAAATGTTAATTTCGAACCGATGATAAAACTTTAATCAAACACACAATGTGTATATTTGGTAGAGATATTTTAAGAAACAAAAAAGTCTTTCATACTAAATGTTTATTTCCAACCGATCGTCTGTCCGTCTGTTTCTATGCAAACTAATCTCTCAGTTTTGAAACTATCTTGATGAAACTTGGTACAGGTCCGTCTTTTTGCTGCACGCAGTACATATGTCGGAACCGGCCGGATCGGATAACTATATCATATAGCTGTCATTGGAACGATCGGTTCGAAAACAACGTTTGGTATGAAAAACTTTTTTGTTTCTCAAAATATCTCAACCAAATATATACATTGTGTGTTTGATTAAGTTTTTAACAGGCTGACCAAATTTGGTGAAAATCGGACTACTATATCATAAAGCTGCCATAGGAACGATCGGTTCGAAATCAACATTTAACGAATTTTGTAAAAAATCTGACGGCTTACACAGGGCACTGCAAGGGTATCTAAACTTTGGCGCGCCACAGTTAGCTTTCGCTATTTATTTTTGATGTAGTTGGGGTATTGTTGTTATTATTGGGCTTGTTAGGCTCAGAAAAATTGTTTTCGTACAATCCTTCTCGTTGAGCAACTTGTTTTAATTTTGTGACAGTAGTAACGTCATACCTAGCAAGAGTCATAAATATCTAGTCAGGTAGTTTTTTAGTTATAACGTCTTTAATTGTATTGTTCATAGCATTTGTGTATATGCATAGCATTGTGTATTAGAGGCAATATCTTCTAATTTTACTGTATTCGATATTGCAAAAGACTTATAATTTAAATCTTCCACAAGCTGTGCTGTATAATCTGCGTAGTAATTCTTCAAATGGGGTTTGCGTCTTAAACTTTTCTATTAGTGCTTCCTTCAATTGTTTCCAGGTTATGGCTGCTGACATTTATGCAACGCGTTGTGCTGCTCAAGTCGTTTGAAGTTCTATAGCTCCAAAAAGTACACTATGCTGTCTGAAATCTTGAGTCGGATATAGTTGCATTATGTAGTCAACTCTTCTCACGAACGCTGTGAGTTCTTCTGTTTGTTCGCCAAAGATGGGCCCTTGTTTGATTTGTCGAAGAGCTTGTTTAAGATGTAGATCTGATCGGCACATGGCTGGCGTTTATTTTGGTATAGCTGGAGCATTCATTATAGGTATTTGTAATTTGTTTTATTATTATGTTAGTTAAATCTTTTTGTTTAGATTATTGTATGACCTAGGATATAAGTTATCCTTTACAGGTCACAAGAAAACATGGCTATATCGACTCGGCTGTTGATGCTGATCAAGAATATATATACTTTATGGGGTCTGACACGCCTCCTTCTGCCTGTTACGCACTTTTTTTTTGCACAAACTTAATAGACCCATTTGTACTTTTTAAAGTACTGGGTCTAAAAAGTTGTTTTTTTTATTCGTCGATTAATAAGCACTTTGATTTAACCAAGGATTTTTGGTATCCTTTAATGGTTAATTATTTTATTTGTAACTTATCTACGCACGTCTGTTCTTTAGGCGGATGTGTATTATAATAAAACAATTATTTAGGTTGTTTATTGTCTTGTTTAAGTTTAACAGATTTTAGAGTTCGGATATCGCGAATCCTTTAATAGTCCTTTCAAGTTGACAAACTTTAAAATACTTTAACACATCCTACCGGCTGCGCCAATAACAAAGCTCACTTCATTGAAGCAAAAAAAAAAGATTTATTTATTTAAAACCAAATACATGAACTTAGGAGTTTCGAGTGTGAATCTAGATTAACTTATGATAAAAATGTTGGTGCTTAACAAACCTCGGCTTATGACATTTTTGGAATTAATTCTGCTCTTAAATAAAAAGACATTAGGTAACGTTCTCTTAAGATGACGAACCTTTGCACTTTAAACAATTTGCCCCTTGTTGATAATAGCAATTTTCACGGATGTCTACGTTCACCAGTGGAATCTTTTTACATGATAATAATAGTATAAGTAGGAATGTGCGTATAAGTGGATACTTTACTGTGCATATGTTACTATTTATATATAAAATAATATACGAGTATATCCTTGTCCAAAAAATAATTTTAAATTAAAAGAATGCAGTGAGCTACAGTGGAGCAAGCTCGGCAGTAGGGGACCCAGTACTTTTTGGGTGCAAAGCGTTCACTATAGATTGTTTTTTAACGTCGCGTACCATTCAATAGATGGCGCCACTACGAAGATATCTGTTCATTTAGATATACCAAAAATCAAGGCGCTAGTCTAAAAGGTTTTCTTGTAATTCGTCTTTAAAATTTTGTATTGCAAAATCTAGGGGCGGAGAGGGGCGTCTCAAAAATCTAAAACAAACTTGTTCAATGCAAGACATAGACGAACCTACATGCCAAATTTGGTGTCTCTAGCTCCTATAGTCTCTGAGATCTAGGAGCTCAAAAATCGGACAGACGTAGCGCAAGGTAACTTTGGCGCGCCAAAAATTGGATACCCTTGCAGAGCCCTGCATAAGCCGTCCGATTTTTTACAAAATTTGTTAGAAGTGCATTTCGAACCGTTTGTTCCTATGGCAGCTATATGATATAGTGATCCGATCCGGCCGGTTCCCACATATGTACTGCGTGCTGCAAAAAAAAGAGGCCTGTACCAAGATTCATCAAGATAGCTTTAAAACTGAGAGACTAGTTTGCATAGAAACAGACGAACTGACGGACATGGCTATATCAACCCAGCTCGTCGCCCTGATCAAGAATATATAAGTTAAATCCTTTTATTATTTTGGGTATAAAAAAATTTAAACTTTATTAGTTCAATTGGACTTTATGGTTTGATTACAAACTACACAAGCTAAAGAAACCCTAATGAAAGCTGTGTTTGTCGACCGCGACATTGGCAGATGCAATGGCGTCAGCAGCGGCTGTTGCAGCGATGTTTCTGGAGCACCTGACTTGTTGCCCAATGTTCCTGGAATTGCGGGAAGTTTGGTTTTTGGGTTGCGCGTGCGGGAAGTTATTCAGACGCTGAGCCTAGCAATATTGGGCCTATTGCACCTGACTGTCGGATGTTGTTGCAATTGTAGTTTTGAAGACTTTTAATATTTTTGTTCTTAACTCTTCCCTCTCGTCACTTGTCCTCAAGTGTTATCAGAAGAATGGTATGTTGTTGAACTGCATGCTTGATGGGTGATATGTGGTACTTGTCGTTACCTTGGTAACCTCTGGATCGATGTTCCCGAGTTGTAGATTTCTTTGTGCTACCTTGGGGAGCTCTGGATTGATGTTCCCGAGCAGCAGATTTATTGGTGCTACCCGGGCAATCTCTGAATGGATGTTTCCCTGTTGTGTGCTTATTGTCCTCTTCCTGCACCAGTGAAGGGTAAATGTTATAATGGCTAGGGATGCCATTGCAGCGAAGAATGCGATCCTTTTGAGTGTGTCTTTAGCTTTTGCAGTTCCTCTGTATTGTCCAGTTGGAGACCTTCCAACGCTTCCAATGATAAAATTCTCAAGCGTTCACTTTCCACCGGAGCTAGCTGAATAAGTGGTGTTCCCGGTTCAGCTATTGTCATCTCCGTATTGCTGAACTCCTTGATGTTGATTGAGATTGTCTCGTTCCAAAAGCTAATTAGGAACGTTCCTTTTATCTTCTTTGCGTTGTCTTTTCCAGTTACGGTGCCATTGAAGTTGTTTACTAGGATGATGGCATCGTCGATCTCCTCCAGATTGGGTATATGGTCGGCATTGGTAATAAATCCACACGTTGCTTGCTCTCCCTTAAGTAACTTAGGTAAACAACTATCCTCACTTAGGTCTTCTAGCTTATCTCTATTATAAATTTTAATGTTATAAAAATTCTTACACTGATCTCTAATGCCAAAAATTATATTTTTATTCTTGTTTTCAAAATCTATATCTAAGGTAAATGAGTATAGTTCCATTGTGCAGAATGGAAACATCTGAGAATTCTAGCATCTCTTCAGTAGTTAACGGCGGCATTTGGCCATTTTAAATTGATTATTTATTACGTTAATTTCTTTTTCGCTTAATAAAAATGTATTGATCATGTTTAGTTTCGCCCATTGAATGGCGTATTTTATATTGATTACTTCTTCTTTAATAAGACGAACCTGGTTTTAAAAACTAATGGCTAATTCGTCGCCCAAAAGTGAATCTTTTTTAATTGAGTTTGTAAGGTCGTTTGAATTTTTAGTCAACTTATTTAACCTCTCTTCTAATTGTCTATTGATTATAATTTGTTTGTTGTTGTTAATGGTTAGCTTGTCTATACTATCTGTTACAAGAATTAAGTCGTTATGACCTGGGCTGCCTGCGACGAATTTCCAAGCTGTACCCAGAATATCAATTGCCCTACATTATCTTAAGTGGAATGTAGAAATGGTTTTAAAAAATTACAAATGTTTGGGCTATTTCGTGCTGTATGGTGTGATATAAGTTGTTATATTTAAGGTCATTCTCTGTGTGAATCTGTAAGATATTGAGAGCGTCCCGAATTTGTTCCAAGTTGATGATGTGTAGGATTTTAGTGTCGTTGGAACGAATTCTCCCGAATCCACTGTAAATTGTCACAGTCTGTGCATCAGTATAGTTAGTTATTGTCATAGTCCCGTTGGCCAAGCATATCAACATCCTGAAATTGAGCTTAGCATTTAATATGGCTTTTGTGTACTGTACGTCCAGATTCTGTTAGTATTGTAGTGTTTCTATCTTCTTTTAATGTTTCTTTTTTAAATCGATCCATTACTATAAATTTCGGTACACCAAAATAAAACACTATGTCGCGTAGTGGGGTTCTAATATCTTCTATTGCTTTTGATTTTATGATTTGAGCTTTCGCTAGTTTGGAAAATTTGTCTTTTGCTGTAAGTACGAGTTGTCTTTCCGTTGAGTAGATGTCGATGTGAATTACATGTGCGGGATATTCTGGTATGGGATTTTCCTTATCTCTGGGTTAGGTGGGTGCCGGTCATATTTCGTTTCTTTACAAATTTTGCTATGTTTTACTATATTTGCGATCTACTGTTTCATTTTAGGAAAATAGAATTCTTCAGATAATTGAATTTTGTTCTCTAAAGCATTTCTGTGGGCTCTGTTGTGAGTCTTGAGGATCTGCTCCTCCTGGTCTGTTGTGCTGGTCAAGTCTTTTGCCTGGGTCTGGATGAAACGTACTTTGTAGTTCTTAAAATGACTTGGATATAATTGTTAAATTTTCCACATAATATCTTCGGTCGTACAGATACCATTGATTATTGAGGGATTAAGATGTTTTTTCAAATCAGATAATAAATCATTTGAATTTTATTACTGTCTGTAAATGTCGTGTCTATGGAAACTTGGAAATGGTATGCTGAACCTGTAGTCGGAAAACTCTGCTTTGTGAAAGAAAATTTGATTCCTAAAGGCGTTAATAGGGACTTCCATACTTGGTATCAAATTCTCGCCTGAGCTCTCATCGCTGTGTTGCGTTGAGGCTATTGAGTTAATTTGCCCTGTAGGTGGTATTCGAGATAGCGCATCGGCTACCACTTTTTTTTTCCCGGTTTATAGAATTTTTCATAATCTTATTCCTCCAAATAAGACTTCCACCTTTTAATTCTTGCATTTCCGTTCCAGCTACTCAGAAAATGAGGCAAAGGCTGGTGGTCCGTAAATATTTTGACATTAGATTTACCGTAAAGGTAATTTTTAAGCTTTTTAGGGCCCAAAGGATGGCTAACATCTCTTTTTCGTTAGCGGCGTAATTCTCTTCTGCCTTGGATAGGGCTCTTGAGAGAAGTGAGATAGGTTTGTTATCTTGCGATAAAATTGCGCCTATTGCATAATTGGACGTATCGGTTGTCAAGTAAAACTCCTTTTCGAAATCTGGGTACGAGTATTATATCTTTAGAAATTAAACTGCTTTTGAGCTTCTTGAATGCTTCTAGTGCTTGGTTGTCAAGCGAAATTGATTTTTTTGAGGACATTTTTTTGGACACTCGTCCGTCTTCCCCTAAAAGCGAGGTAAGGGGCTTGGCGACCTTGGCGTAATTTTCGATGAATCTCCTGTAATATCCTGAGAGCCCCAAAAAGATCCTAAATCTTTGAGGGTCTTCGGAATAGGATATTGAGCTAAAGCAGAGACTTTATCTGGTTTAGTTTCAATACCCTTGTCAGATACAACAAAGCCATGAAATTCGACTTTGTTTTTAAGAAACTCACATTTCTCCAACTGGCATTTCATGTTGGCTTCTTGCAAGATTCGAAAAATAATGTCCAGATTTTTAAAGTGATTGGGTATTTGTCTGCAATGGTAACCATCATTTAAAGTTCAGAGACCTGCTTATTTACCTCATCTTTTAAGCTCATTGGATATTGGTAGAACTTAGAATACACTGGTGTATCCGAAGAAGTTCGTATTTCTGCCCTCACATTTGTTGTGTAGGTCAGTTTCTGGTTTAGTTCTGCGAATAATTTTGAATATACTTGAAGAAGCTTGTTTAATCTGTCACTTTGGAATTTAGTCAAATGCTCGATTCTTGGTACTATGGTTTTTACTGCCTCAAATTTCTTTTCTTTTATGGGTACGTTAATTTTGTTCTATATTGTCATTATTTTTTCAGATTTTTATTTCAGCTGCTAGCTCTTTTAAACTATCGTTGTCATCAAATGACTTTAAAGTCGGCAACAAGAAGAACTTGACGTTAATGTCAGAATGATTGAAGAGGTTAGCTATTTCATGGTGAGTGATAGGAACACTGCCTCCTATAGACACAGCGTTAAAAGGTTTTTGGTTCGGTATCGGATTGGTGACGTGTTTAGGTTGAAAATAATTCCTATTTGAACCTGTATCTATTAATATTTTTAATGTTGTTCCATTCCTCAGCTTGCATTCAAAGTATGGAAGCGAGGAATGTTCTATTCTAAAAAGTTCATTCCAGAGTTGTCATAGTGTTCAGTTTCTTCGTTGTCGTAGTTGTCAAGGTATTCATCCAAGGTCTCGTCTCGAGTTTCTTCATCTATCTGGTCAGCAATTGCTTCCTCGTACTCTGCCATAGTGACGTACGTATCAGCAGGTTGCATTTCGTTCAGTCCATTTTCGTTTGTTTGTTTATTGAAGTTTCTCTGTCTTTTTTGCGTATCGGGCATTGGGCCGGGAGGTCTTTTCCCTAATTCGAACTGTGGTCGATTCATATAATCTACCATTCTTGACCTAATGCTCCGATCTACGTCCATGGGTTCTGGTTTTGGTAACGGTTTTGGCGCAGTTGGCCTGGGTGGTGTAAACGGTTGCTGTCTATATTGGTTGGGATCGTATTGCCGCGGTGCAGCGAATTGTCGTTGCTGTCCAAAGTTAGTGTAGTTTTGTTAGCTTGTTGATATTGGAACGGATGATTTCTGAGGGGAGCCTGCGGTGGCTGTCGAAAACCTGAGTTCATAAATTGCATGTTTCGCGGAGCTGTTGTTGGTTTGACATTAGCATTTCTGCTATTGGGTTGTCCTAAGGTTATTGCATGCATTGATCGATATTTTTGATTTTCCATTTTTAAGCATATGTTTAATGCCGAAGGAAGATCTGGTAGCGCTTGTGCATTTAAAATACTCCGCGTAAGCCACATACTAATGTATCAAGGGCTCTGTCGCGGTACATCTTTTTTAGAAGTCGGTGAGCTTCTTCGCCCAAATCCATACAATTCACCTTATTCAAGAGGAGAGATAGGTGTTTGTATACCGTCTGGTGGAATTCTTCGACCGATTGGTTAATACCGTGCGATAACATAGTCATTTGATATTCAAGGTACCAAGATCACGTTTGTCCCCATAATGCATAGTTAAGCATTTTGATATTGCCCTCCAATTTAATGGGACACTATATGATTCTAGTGCTGTGTCAGCATTGCCTATGATCTTATTTCTGACTACATGAAGTATGCCAGAATATCTTGGTGTTCCGGCTTCTCCTGCATAGGCTTCCATAAGGTGGTCAACGCTCTTTGTCCATGAGCTGAACTCCGCTGGATTGCCAGAAAATTCCCTTAGACATTTGACTACATCGGGGATACTATCAAGTCCACACAAATTTCCACGGGAGTCTTTGTCTATTACCTGATCTATTGCGTTATTAAACTCCTGCTCTGGGTTGTTTATAGCTAGCACTATGCGGGACCTGTTGTGCTATTAATTGACTGACTAATGAAGTCACTTGTTCTATAGTCGCCATACTTCTATTCTGTTGGTGTTCTAATTGTCTTTGAGCCTGTCTTTGTTGTTGTCGCGCTTGTTGTTCGACGCCTACGTCGTCCTGGTTCAAAACAGGAGGTCGAAGTTAATTGTTTTCGTTGGCCATTAATTTTTAAATTGGGGTACGAACTTGTAAAAGTATAGATAACTCAAGAGGATGATAATTTTGTTTCAAGAAATATTTTTTGGTAAGGGAATAGGTTTGGCAATTAACTTAAAGAGATTGTTTTATGCTTAATATTAGAACTTAAAGATACTTGTTAAAACCAGTGGCTGGTTTTTTCCTTCTACCTTGGAGGGTCCCTTGGGAATCGCAAGATTGGAATTAATTATACTACTCTCAGAGTAGTTAAGTTTAATCTGATATCGTTTTACAGTGTTTTATATGTTTTTTATTTCTTCGCCTTGGCGAGCTTTATAAAGGAATAAATTTATTGGTTTTTCTTTTCTCGATTTCAGTGAATGTTTGTATTGTTTCGTTTAATATATTTTTTTTTATATTTTGTGTAGTTCTTAAGCACTATCTTACATTAGGGTTATTGATGTGGCTACTCCTCCCGACTGTCAGAATTTCATCCATTTTGATTGCACTACTGGGGATCCTGCAACCTGTACACGTTGAGGATGTTCTGCGAACGGATCTTACAGAAATGTAGTTCACCGATGAGCGAATAATCACTTAAGATTCACTGCTTTGCTGATGGAACAATTAAGTTCCTGTCAGTTAGTTAGTATTGACACGAATTGACGCGAGGGAGTCTATTCAACACTTCACTAGGCCAGTGGGCGGTTGGCAACTGTCGGACTTAACCTGTCGCAAACCGAAAACTTAAAGACGCTTTTGCTTTATCGTTTATTCCAATGGTCCCTGCTCGGGCGCCAGTTAAATCCTTTTATTATTTTGGGTATAAAAAAATTTAAACTTTATTAGTCCAATTGAACTTTATGGTTTGATTACAAATTTTAGACTCATTCAACTAAGCTAAAGAAACCCTACTGAGAGCTGTGTGTGTCGACGGCGACGTTGGCAGAGGCAATGGCGTCAGCAACGGCTGTTGCAGCGATGTTTCTGGAGCACCTGACTTCCTCCAGTGCGGGAAGTTATCCAGACGCTGAGCCTAGCAATATTGGGGCTATTGCACCTGACTGCCGGATGTTGTTGCAATTGAAGTTTTGAAGACTTTTAATATTTTTGTTCTTAACTTATATATATACTTTATGGGGTCTGTGAGGCTTCCTTCAATGAGTTACACATTTCGTGACAAAATTATAATGCCCTCTGCACGGGTATAAAAATATGGCGGCCGGCCGTAATACCAACAAACACTTGGTTTTTTTGCTTCAGCGGGCTATCTCTAAAGTCTTACGTTTCCCAGAGAACGATGGTTTCACAGAAATCGATCAAATTTAACACATCTTCAAGAACGCGTTACCGGTATATTAAAATTTCTTTCGACCAATTCTGTGAATAAATATTTTTGACTTTACACTATTAACTTATAGAATCTGGTAAAATCGCGCATACACAAATTAAAAAGAGTTTATAACATTTGCAACAAGTATCACTTTTCAAGTTTACTAGCAGGCAATGATCCGAGCAGTGAACTCGAAGTAGATGACCCACAAACCCCAATCGAGTATGATAATATTGACGTCCCGTTCCCAAGCCATGCGGAAGTTAAGGCCGCAATCCAGCGGCTTAAGAACAATAAAGTACCAGGTATTGACGGCCTATCGTCTGAATTGTTCAAGGCTGGTGGCGATAGATATGGCTTTTGGAAAGCATGCCCGACGATTGGAACCTCAGACTGATCTGTCCCATTCTAAAAAAGGGTGATGCTACATTGCGCACCAATTATCGTGGCATTAGTCTTCTCCCGGTTGCATATAAAGTTCTCACGAGCGTATTGTGTGAAAGATTAAAGCCATTGGCATAGACACTGATTGCACCGTATCAGTGTGGTTTCCGCCATGTCTGAGCTTGGTATTCCCGCAACTCCGGGCCACCAGCTCCTGGCAGACTCACAGATGCTCCGGTGCCTAACAGACCCTCCACTGGACGTCCTTGCAGCTGGACTTCGGCATACGCGCGAGTTACCAGTTGGTGGATCCGTGTAAGCGGGGAACGTCTAATTTGCCAGTGTGTAATCCTGTTTTTGGAGAAACGCCTGGAATCCTTTGGTAATAATTATAGTCGGTGTATTTTGATTAGGTTCTTTATTGAAACTTCCACTTTTGAGAATAGTCTGAATAGAACTAACTGCAAAGCTCTGCTTTGCCATATCTTATAGCTAATGCTGTCTACGTCGCTGCTGCCAGAATTCCGAGAATTGCTTCTGTGCCAATTCTCGGACGACGAACCGTTGGACTGTTGCAATAACATCCTGTAATAATGCTGACGCCTCGCTTTTGCGTCGTCGGCTTATGTTGCTGATGTTTATATTGCAACATAGTTGTCAAGTGCTTACTGGACAACGCGTGGTGGCTTAGCGGGGGGTATGTAGAGGGGTGCCGGGACGGTAACTCCTCCCATCCTGGAATGAAGTGAGGGCCACAGTGATGGAACGGCCGGAACGAAATTTGGAGTCGGATGCATTTGTAAGTCCAGGATTGTGCTCCTTCTTTTGAAGACAATAGCCAAAAATACAGTAAGGGTCAAGATTCCAAGCCAAACGTAAGTTGATGTAAAATGGTTGTTTGTTAACTTCCTGATTTCTATAAGGTGGTCGTTATCTTTGGTTACATTCCAATGTAAAGCCTTTAGTGTTAATTTAGGTGTAGTCTTCTTTGTAATATTTATTGACTCTGCCGGTATAATGATTTTAAAGTTTTCTACGTATTCAGCAATTGAATTGTCGTAGATACGGTTGTTGATCCTGGTTGTGCAATTTTCGTAGTTGATAATTGCTGTGCTATTTATTGTTCTATTGTAGTCGCATGATGGAGAAATCTCTGCATTAGCTGCGTTGATTATTACAATTATGCCTGGTTCCTCTTCGATGATTGTTTTGTCTTCGGTGGTCGTAATGGTTTCGCAAGATAGATTGACTTTCTTTAAAATGGTTTGTATACATAATTCATTATAATTATTTATATCTAATTTTTCTTTTTCGCAAATAAACATGTCTTCTATTTTAGTACATTTTACATTTGTGATACTAACATTACGCTTATTATTATACAAAATATACTTTGGAACTTTGAGCATTTGTGTTTTATTTATTGGTAGTGGGATTATTCGAGTAAATTTGAAATTTTCTTTATCAAAAATTGGAATTTTAATGTCAAATATTATCTTGTTTTCTTTATTTGTAGCTGCTTCTAGATTTAGCAATTTGTATGTGTGCTCTTCTGACTTGATATTAATTCTTTGATTTGTAAGTATTTCTTGGATTATGTCTAGTTCTTCATGGGTTAAAATAAATTTTGGTATAATTTGTAATTTAGTGAGCAACATGCTCTCTGCAATATTATTTATATGATTCGATAGAATGTCTATATTGTAATTTATTTTGCTTAAATATTGCATAATGTGTATTTCTCTATTTTCTTCCGATATTTGATAAAATACCTCGTTTTGAAAATTATTAATAAAGTTATCTATAGTTTTTTGCTCTTGATTAATGTGTTCCGTTATATTCTTAAATCTATTGGTTATTTCATATTCTTTAGCAATTTGTTGATTAACATTTGTTGTTAACAATTCTTCGTTTTTTAGAATCTTTTCAAATTTTGATTGTATGTTTTGTGAGTCTGTAGCGTCCATGTTGCCTGTTATTGTCTTAACTAAAGTTCCCAATCCGTTTATTAATCCTCTCTTGTTTCTGCTTCTGGGGGTCATAGATTGGACTCTTTCGGTTATTTGTTGTGCTTTAGTAAGTAGTATATTAACTGTTGCCTCTGCAATTCTTTTTTCTTTGAGATTATTCAATGATTTCTTTATGTTGTCTATACTAGAGATGTAGTCATCGGTATCTATTATGTGTTTAAGTGTCCTAAAGATGTTAATGTTTCGGGCTCTTCCTAATTCTATCTCGATAAACGCGACATTTTCGGGTGGATATTCGATTTGAAATTTTTGTGCTGTAGTGTAGCAAATTCTGAAATTAATAATTGATAGATTGATTACAATTTGTTTATTCTCTCTTTGTTTTCTTTTTTAATTTGGATTTGTGTATTTTTTGACGTTTGTGTGTAATTATTGTTAATCCATTGTCCTCTGCTACTTTTTGACAAGAAAAACGCGGAGTTAATTTGTTACGACTGTTTTCCTTTCTATACGTAATGTCATCTGTTTGTAACGGCATGGGTTCTTTTCTGTCCTGGTTTAAATTCTCTGTTCTATCCTGAACTATTTCTTTAGTTTTTTTGTGTACGTCATCATATAGGTTTTCCCTAAAGTTATTTAACTCTCGTAGAAAATCGTGTTCGTTGTTAAATTTTATGTCTTTTAAGAAAGTGTGTGTTCTTCCAGTGAATAATTCGTATGGAGTTAGCTGAGTTGCTGAATGGATTGAGTTATTGTACGTTGTCAGGGTTTCTGCGAAAATTTCTTCATGATCTAATGTAAGTTTTGCGTCCTTCTTCTTTTCGTAAATTATCCTGTATATTTCTGTTAAGGTGGAGTGTAGTCTTTCGACTGGGGCATTACTTGAGGATTGTTGGAAAGAGGTCACGTGTACTTCTATGTTATATTGAGTACAAAAATCTTTGAATAATTTTCCTGCAAATTCTGCTCCCTGATCGCATACCAATTTTTTAGGTATACCATAAGTATTAAGAAAAGTTCGTAATGCTCTCACTATGTTGATACAGTCTCTGGCTGTAATTGTGTAAGCCATTGCAAATCTAGAAAATTTGTCTATTATTGTCAATATTGTCTTGGCATTGATGGTATAAATGTCGATGTGAATTAACTGTAAGGGTAGTCTTGGTGTTTCAGTTTCTTGAAAAGTAAGTTTTTGAGGTTGTCTGTCGTATTTTAGGGTTTGGCATTTACCGCATTCATTAATGAATGACGACACTCTTTGTCTCATATGGGGAAAATAAAGAGTTCTTTTTAAGTGAGCTGTTGTTTCTTCTATTCCTCTGTGATTGTTATTGAAATGATATTCTTGTATTGCCTGAATTTGGTCTTCTGCATTTGAAATATCTTTAAGTATTGTATTACATCTGATAATTTTGTAAAGATTGGTATTTGAGAAATATTCTTTAAAAACTTCTTCAATAATTTTGAATACATTATCTGGTGCTAAAAGTGCAAAAATCTTGTTGGGTTTAAGAAATTTTTGTAACCATGCTGTTATCTTGTCCTTAGTGAAGTTATTATCTGAAATTATTCTTCTCAATTTGTTTTTGAATGGAATGAGAGTCTGTATGTGAGGGTGTTCATTTTCTTGAAAGATAGTTTGGATATTGAACTCATTTATGCATTTTTGAGAGTGAACAATGTCATTGTTGGAAGTAGTTGTTTGTGAATTGCCTGTTGTGTTAATATTAACTGAAATACGGCTTAGGGCATCCGCCACAACGTTTTGTGAGCCCTTTTTGTAGGTGACTTGATAATCGTACTCTAGAAGTTGTAATTTCCAACGTACTAACTTGGAATTGGGCTCTTTGAAATTCATTAGCCATGTTAGTGGTCGGTGGTCTGTTATAATTGTGAACTTTTTGCCGAAGAGGTATGGCCTAAAGTATTTGGTTGCCCAAATAATTGCCAGCATTTCTTTTTCTACTGTAGAGTAGTTTTGTTCCGTATCAGACAGTGTTCTGCTAGCAAATGATACGGGTTTATCCGATCCCAAGGTACCTTGAGACAGAACTGCTCCGATTGCAACATTACTGGCATCAGTAGTTAGGATGAATGGTTTTGAAAAAGGTCTTTGGTCTCATTGATCGAACTGTGGCTCCTAGAGGGCCTCTGATAGAAGTTAAAAACGTATTCAAGCATGTGTCCGCAAACAAGTCTTTCTTTGTTTTAATTAGAATTGGTTCCGTCTCCTTGGCTTCGGTAACCTTAAACAAAGCTAGTTTAAGTTCAGTTACTTGTTCAAAGAGCTTTAAAACTGACAACCCTTTTTGTGCTAGATTATGTAGTTCAAACATAAGAGTCGGTTCGTCTCTCTTGTCTGAACACTCGAGAATGAGGGCTTCCCTAATTTCGTCCCAGTTTAAGGTAGCGCCGGAAGCGACAACTGCATCGTTGGCTTTACCTTCAATTTTATTTCTAATTGCCCTAAGAAGCATTTGTCCGTAAGGGGTCTGATCTGTTCCTCTAATGAACAGTAGGATCTCCTCAACATTGGTTATAAAGTCGGTCAAGGTCTTAGGATTACCATCATAAGTTGGCAGAAATCGAATTGCATCAGGAATTCTCATTGAAGTAAAAACGTCCATTGGGTTTGACATATTAATGTTCATATTTTGATTGGGGGGAGAAGAATTCGACGTAGAAGGCATGCTGCTACTAGAAGTTGATGCTCTAAGAATACTAACGTCCGTAATTATTGGAGTCAATGGTATTGTTGTTTCTGTTCTCGTCTTACTTCTGGTCTTTGGTATAAGTTTTGTAACCCTATGGATATTCGACATTTAATTTCATATGTATTGTGTACTTATGTGAGATAATATGTATATAATATGTGTATATAATATGTGTATAGTATGTGTGTTTAGATAGAATGTAGTTATCTAGGGTGTAATATGTGTATAACTAATTAATTAGTATCTACGATACGTGTTGTGAGTTTGTTTAGGTCGCCTTAATCCAAGTGTGTTGAATAGATATGTTCAATCCGCCGTTGTGAACGTGTGTGTTTGTGCAAGTGTATGTATATTTGTATTTTTTCCAGATCTTTATCTGTAAGAGTAACGTATTAGTATTATGTTACATTTTTCTTTTATTGTATAATATATAAAAATTTTATTATAATTTATTTATTTATGATTGTTATGGCAAAACAGTTTGTAACTATTTGTTATCCGTCTTGATTTAGTGCAACAACAACCTCCGTTTTCACGGTTGCAACAAGTATTAGACAGTGCAACTATTTCAGTTCAAAACCAAAATTACATTGCGTCACATATGTATGTTGCCTTGGCCGTTGTTCACCAAATTGGCTTCGCACGTTTATACTTGGCTGACAAACACATTTGGTTTGACGTCGTATATATCTGGGTTGTGGTTTGCCCGACGTTGCCCATTGAACCTCCACTAGTTTCAGTGACCTCTTCAACAATTCTATTTGAATTGTTGCGTCCAACATGTTTTGGTTCAAGATCTGTTCGCTGCCGTACAAACGCATGAAAACACACATCAGTGACCAGTTCGATCATGTTCGATCGCGTCCAGTGTGTTAATGTTTGGCATGCCACGACTGCTTGTATTGGACCGATATGTCAACTGTGGTATGAACTATTTGTTCGATCCAACGTGTTGGCTCAGCCGTCTACGTCGCTGTCGCTACTGCATGTCGTTCGATACGTTTGTGTATAGCTTGCGTGTGGGCACAGATTTCTTTGGCATGTCGTGACAACTTGTATTAGGCCGATATGTCAACCGTGGTATGAACTATTTGTTCGACCCAACGCGTTGGCTCAGCCGTCTACATCGCTGTCGCTAATACATGTCGTTTTGATATGCTCGTCTCTAGCTTGCGAATTTGTTCAGATCTTTTTCTTTTTTTTTGTCTCACTTACTTATTTGTCTTCTTATTTCTTTTCTCTCTCTTTTTTTTATCACAAACACAACACTTAACAGCAGTTGAACTATCTTTCCTTTTTTTTTTTTTATCATGGTGGATTTACATATATAACTTTGTATTTATTTTCTACTCTTTATTCTTCGTTTTCATTATTTATGTTTCTTCTTTTTCACTTAACTTACAGTACAAATAAGATTTTAAAATCCATAAGTTCGTCCGGAGTAAAAACTTTCCAGATATCGGCTGCGCCAGTTACCAGTTGGTGGATCCGTGTAAGCGGGGAACGTCTAATTTGCCAGTGTGTAATCCTGTTTTTGGAGAAACGCCTGGAATCCTTTGGTAATAATTATAGTCGGTGTATTTTGATTAGGTTCTTTATTGAAACTTCCACTTTTGAGAATAGTCTGAATAGAACTAACTGCAAAGCTCTGCTTTGCCATATCTTATAGCTAATGCTGTCTACGTCGCTGCTGCCAGAATTCCGAGAATTGCTTCTGTGCCAATTCTCGGACGACGAACCGTTGGACTGTTGCAATAACATCCTGTAATAATGCTGACGCCTCGCTTTTGCGTCGTCGGCTTATGTTGCTGATGTTTATATTGCAACATAGTTGTCAAGTGCTTACTGGACAACGCGTGGTGGCTTAGCGGGGGGTATGTAGAGGGGTGCCGGGATGGTAACTCGCGCTTGTCGCCACTCACCGCCATCTACAGCTGGCAAACTATCGATGGCACAATCGATATATCGATAGCCGACCTGAATTTTTCCATTATCGATATATCGATGGCAAAAACTTCCACTATCGATAGTTAAACAAAAATAGTAGAAAAATAGACCAGCGGCAACACTTCAAATTTGTTCGACCATTTAAAACGTGCGCATCCCAATTTGAAGGCAACTGATTTTTCAGTTCCAGCGTCGGGCCAGATTCGCTCATTTATTTCAACATCGTATGATTCAAGCTCAAAGCGAAAAAAGGATATTGATAGAGCAGTTATAAAGTTCATTGCCTTAAATATGCAGGCCTTTTCGGTTGTTGAGGACACTGGTTTTCGCAAGTTGGTACATGTGATGGATCCGCGTTTCAACTTGCTATCCCGCGAAACTTTTCAAAATGTGCTAATGGAAAATCCCTGCAACGTCTACGGAATCAGAAAGGATATTTAGTAAGACCGGTCTTATTAAACGTAATCGTCGGGCTTCCCTTAAAGCAGACCATGCTGACATGCTCGTCTTTCTACAAAAAAAAAAAACTCTTAGATTCCAGACTAAATCAAATTTGTAAATTTATAAGTCTTTACAAAAGTTGTTAATTTAAGTTAAACAAAGTCGGAACATGAATTTATTCCAGAAACTGGATCGAAACTAATTTTGTTAAGTTAAGTTAAACATGAAATGATCCCCGACTAATTAATATTAGTAAATTTTTAAGTTTTTGAAAGAAAGAAATGAAGCTCAAACTAATAAATATTTACGATGGATAAATGTATAATATATTTTGTAAGTAAGAAAAAATCTGAATTACTGGGTCTTTGGAAGAAAATATTTTTCAACGATGCTATCGATATTACCCTCTCAAAATATCGAAAATATTGAATGGCGCCAATATCGATAGTTTGCCAGCCCTACCACCATCTTGACAGATGCACACACTCGTCGGCGCTATAGAGTCCTCTCGCTATAACGCGATCTGGCTTGCTGCACCCGTGGCGTTGTTGCTGTTGGTTTCTGCTTCACTGTGGACCCCTGCTGAAATCTCCGTGCGCGGTCT
>JAWNND010000497.1:0-55637 GCA_035043265.1 Drosophila testacea
AATACAACTAGATTATTTTTACGTTAAGATACGAGTGTTTTGACTTTAAATGAGAAATGTGATTGTTTCCTTTCCTCAGAGAAATTAATCAAATTAAATTAAATTTAATATTAAAAATTCAAATCAAAATTGAGAATTCAATAGGGAAAGAAGACAGGTTGAATTCAATCAACTGGGGGGGAATTTGACAGCGTGGTGTCACTTGGCAAGTGCCTTAATTGCCCCACATTACCCATTAATTGATCAATTTGCCCTTGCTGCTTATGTACCAGCTGGACGAGCATAGCAATCTGATTTGAACTTGCATCTAATGATGCAGGTGCAGTTCGGGATGAAACTGATGAAGGAACAGGTAATGGTATAATTAATGAATGTTATGGTGGTCCTTGGTGGTCCTTGGTGCGCTGTCGCGGTGTGTGGCCGACGGAGGTGAAACGCCGCACCGACAGGGAATGTATATGTAAAATCGAATTAGTGGCAAAGACTCAGATTTTCCTTAGAATTCTCGGGAATTTTCACAAATTTCCCAGGAAAAATCGCACTCACACTCGCACCGAGCACAGCCACACTCTGCTGTGTCAAAGAAACCAATTGTTACCAATTGTTTCGCTCGATATCGCTCGATTATCCACTTTTCACGGAGCCACGCCAAAACACGTCCGCACTCTACGAACGACCACGATCAACTTTTTAATCGTCGAGAGTCATGTGTTTTGGGGGAATGCGAAAAGGATTTAATTACATTTTAAGAAGGCCAAACAGAGTATGTGGTGTGTGCTGTGGTGCTCGTATGTTACAATGATGTTATTTGTAAGAGTCAGATGGGGATAAACTAAATATTTTTAGAGAAAAACGTTTACAAAAACTTTAGAAAAACCTAACTGCGCTATGTGTTCCTATCTTCCATGGGCCGACATCCCTGCCGACCCAAGTACTCGCACATGAGGACTGCTATAGGCATTTACATATCTGGGTTGGATCAGGCGGAACAGGTAGTAACGTACGAGCTATGACACGTAATAATAGAGTTACGGGATTAAAACAATAAGACATGACATATATGTTATTCGTACTGCCTCACCAGCTTTTTGCTTGAACCAACTGTCCAAAGAGCTCATCCGCGGCGATGCACAAGTTGGCCCTCACAATATCTGTAAGATTATTTGCGTGCTCTACTGGGGCACTAGAAATTATTATTATGCGTGTGAGATAATAATTAAATTGCAAATACATGGGCGGTGGTGAGGCGCCACAATGTATCAAGAATTGCAGAATCAAAATGCTGATTCACGATCAAATGTGTACTAGTTTCTCCTACTCAAAAAACTAAACTGTCTTATGAAATAGGGACTAAGTACTTAGTTGCTAGTTGCTGGAACTGATGAATGCCGCTGCCTTGTCTCTGCTGATGCTGCTGCTGACGTAGTTGCTTTGCCCTCTGCTGTCTATGGCCAAGACAGTTTTGGGCAAATGTAGATATATCCCTCGCCGCCGTCGTCTGGTCTTGTTGACATCGTGGTTGCAGGCGTGGGTATATAATTGCGGAAGGACAACGTGTGTTGAACTCCCAGGTGATGATCGTGTGCTGTATCACGTCCAGCGTGAACAGCGTTTGTACTAACCATGTGAGGATTCACTAGGATAGATTTGATTTGCTGCACTGGAACCAGGTGTTGGGTTCAGCGCCGGGTAAAGTTGAGTATATGGTGCCAAGCACGTTGAATTGTGCATGACTTGAATTGCTGCGCCGTACTGTTGATGCTGCTGCTGCTGCTGCTGCTGTTCATCCAGTATCGTCGCTGTTGTAGTTGCAGGTGTTTGTATGTTGACCACTTTGCCAAGGTGTTCAACGTTGAATATCCGGTATAGGGTTGACAGACACGTGTAAGTTGTGTCTGTGATAATTGCAGGAAAATGATAACGGGCCACGTTGCCAATGTGTCCGTATCATAAGTCCAATTGTCGTCCAGGTTGAGGAACCAGGACAATATTTGCTGGGCTGGGGCCATCTTGTAGGGTCCAGCGCCGGGTAAAGTTGAGAATTTTGAGGTGTCCAACGCATTGCCAATGCATTGGACTTGTTGTTGCGGGTGATGTTTGAGAAGCACGGACACGTTGCCAGTGTGTCCGTCCTGGAATCGCTGGTACTATAAATGACGAAACACGTTGCCAATGCGATCGTCATTATATGCCATGTAGTTTAGAATACGATGTTATCAGCTGATTTCTGCAGACTAGTTTAGTTTGTCTGCAAAGAAATCAAAGACTGTTAGTGGGGTACAAAATGTATAATTTTATACGTGTTGTTTGAATCCAGGTGCCTCGGACGCCATGCTAAATCAAAGTTAGGTTATAAGTTTCAACTGTAACCTTGCTATATATAATAATAATAATAATAAAATTGTTGCGCTGAAGCCTCATGTTGGGTCCAACGCCGGTACGGTCGGTATTTATGTGTCAAAACAAGCCATGCCTTCGACTATATTGCAGGAAATTACAGGTGAGTGTTAGTTGCAGCTTATAATGGTCACACTGTGATGTTTGTAATTTTTCCAATTGATATTTTTCCAGGCCTTGTCGTCTCTCGCTGGTTGTTGTTTGCTGTGTCGAACACGTTGCCAGTGTGATCAAAGAGAGGTTGACAGTATTGAAGAAATGCAGACACGTTGCCAGTGTGTCTGTCATTGATTGGATGATATTTGGGTATTGACAAACACGTTGCCAATGCGTTTGTCATTAATTACGGTTGGATTTCTGGTACGTATAAATCAGCTGATTTTTACAGACATAATGTGATGTGCCTGCAAAGAATCAAAACTGTTAGTAAAATACAATACATTGTTATTGTATACGTGTCATTGAAATCCATGTGTCTATCTCCAGTGATTGTGATGAAATGAGGCCAGGAATGACTTGCATGTGGCAGGAGCCGCTTATTTGGGTCCAACGCCGATGGAGGTTGATGAGTTCTCATTGCCAAACGCGTTGCAGTGCGTTCGACTATTTTGCAGGAAAATACAGGTGAGTGTCAGATGCAACTTGTAAAGGTTACACTGTGACGTTTGTAATTTTTTCCAATTATTTATCCAAGTTGATATTTTTCTAGTCCTTGTCATCTCTCTCCGGAAGGTATTTACGGTATGAAGAAATGCAGACACGTTGCCAGTGTGTCTGTCATTGATTTGATGATATTTGGGTATTGACAAACACGTTGCCAATGCGTTTGTCATTAATTACGGTTGGATTTCTGGTACGTATAAATCAGCTGATTTTTACAGACATAATGTGATGTGCCTGCAAAGAATCAAAACTGTTAGTAAAATACAATACATTGTTATTGTATACGTGTCATTGAAATCCATGTGTCTATCTCCAGTGATTGTGATGAAATGAGGCCAGGAATAACTTGCATGTGGCAGGAGCCGCTTATTTGGTCCAACGCCGATGGAGATTATGAATTCTCATTGCCAAACGCGTTGCCATGCGTTCGACTATCTTGCAGGAAATTACAGGTGAGTGTTAGTTGCAGCTTATAATGGTCACACTGTGATGTGTGTTATTTTCCCAATTGATTATCCAAATTGGTATTTTTTTTCCAGGCCTTCTCATCTCTCGCTGGGAGTTATTCGCTGTGTGGATAATGCTGATGGATGGAGTTGCATGCGCATCCAGTTTAATTGCTGTTGATGTTGTCGTTGCCAAGCACTTTGCCAGGGTGTTCGGGATGAGTTGCTGAGGTTATGTTTAACAAACACATTGCCAGTGCGTTCGTTATGGTATCCAGGTCCGTTGCCAATTGGTTGTAAAGAGGGACCAGGATTTAATTACCACCTTATGAGGTCAATATATAGGATTTATTGCCGTTTCGAAGGTTTTTACATATATACGTGAGTTTATGAATTACATTTCTCAATTGTGATACGTTTGATGCCCGCCCGCCTAAGCTCGGGCCAGAACATCTTGTTATAGCGAAAGCAAAGTATTCTTTGCATTATTGAATGCTTATTGGCAGGTTTGATGAATATATATTATTTTTATGCAAAACATATATTATAGCAAATCTACGTAGTGGAGTTTATGTGCGGGCATGTGTAGATATATTTAGATAAGTTAACTTAGTAGCTGTTGGTGTAAAAACATTGTTAGCTAGCTGGAATCATTGTTCTAGCTGTGATGCATACGTTGCCGCTTTTGGCTTATTGGAGTGCCAACAGTGGTATCCACAGAGATGTCGTTTGGATTTGGGCTTGTCATCTGAACAATGGCTTCAACATGCTGTTGACGTTGGGATTCATCAACGGATTGGCTGTTTGTAATTAGAACTTGTATTAGTGCCATTGCTGCATCTAGTTTTTCCGTTAGGATTTTAATGCTCTCAGCATTTTGCGTAGCCATATCGGAATTATTGGGTTTTTGTTGATGCTGGTTTAGATGCTGTTGCAGCTTTTGCTCATTTTGTAGCCTTGCCTGGAACGTATGCAGGTGGTGGCTTGCGGGTCCAGTATGAGGTTTTGTCTTCATCTTATCTGGTTTGCCAGCTTTGCGGACCTAGCTGTAATTAGTTTCTTTTGACTTACGGTTTTTATTGCTGTAATTGCTGGTACTGGTGTTGTTGTTGCCCTTGCTGTTGCTTGGCGTGCGTAATTGCCTATTTTGTAGGTGGTGTTTTGAAGTAGCAGCCTGTTGCTTGAACTGGTATTCAGGATGCTGCTGTTGTTGCTTTGTGTGTTGCTGTTGCTGTAGCCGTTGCCTTGGCTGCTGCTTGGGCGTGAATTGCTGCTTCTGGTTTTGCATATCATTCCGCCGCTGTTGTTGTTGTTGCCTCGTCATCTGTTGTTGCTGCTGTTGATGTCTTGGCATTATTCGCTGCTTTCGCTGTTGATGTTGTAGTTGTTGTTGTAGTTGTTGTTGTGGTTGTTGTTGCTGCATAGCGAATGTAGCTGATAAGGCTGATGAGCGTGCATTTAGTACAGTTTGTGCAAGCTTTATTGATAGACATTCTTGATCTGGCCTGTTTGTAGGCCCGACATCCTTTATGGCTAGCAACATGTGGCCCCAAACAATTGGCACATTTGCAGGGTGCGTCAAATGGTTTTGGACATGCATTGCTCATATGATTTCCAGCACACTTGAGGCACACATAATTGCGTCGACAATAGTTGCGGGAGTGACCGAATGCCTGGCAGCGGAAACATTGTACCGGATCAATGGACCGGTGGCGTTTCTCAATTGTTATGCATTGGTTACCCAGTGTTTCCAATTTGAGTATCTTCTCGTTCGTTCCATCCTTGGTTGGCGCTAGCTCCACATCAAACAAATTAATAGGTTCGCCTGTGAATCGATTTTGTTTGACTCGAATGTAACGTGGTGTGAAGCCCAAATTGGTTAATTGCTCCAAGATCCAGGTGCGTGGTGTTGTGCTATCCAGGTTGCGTATAATCACACGAAAGCCACGATCAGCACGCACTTGATGTGTGTGCATTGGAAAATTATTCGAGTTGAGCTCCTCTGAAATAATTTTATATGTATCCATGTCATTACACTGGAGACGCAAAGTTCCATTTTGCGTGGTCTTTGTGGTGTAGTATGGATTTAATGACTTGTTTACGTCGCTGTTGTTATGGATATTATCCTTATTTGCTAGTACTTGATTCAAATGATCCAACATTGGCTGACTTTCACCAATATTTGATATGAAAAGTGTTGGTATTTTAACACTCTTCACCAAATGCCGTTCACACTCCTTATTTATATGTTTTTGGTTCTGTTCGCTAATCCTCGTTGGCAGCAGTAATGCCTTTTCGACGGATAGTAACATTACCAATTGTAGTGTGCTTGACTCTGGGGTGGAAGCTAATGTTCGTGCTTGTGGTGATCTTTGTGTTTGCTGTTGACTTGGTGTTGATGTTGCTGCCTTTGCTGTCAGACTTGGATATTGGAGCATTGATGTTAGTATTACTCTTACCATTGACGTTGGCTGCATTAGTTGCTGCATCTTTGGGTGCTGTTGGTGGTGCTTCTGGTGTTTTATTTGCCATAGCCTTGATGTTGTTGTTGTTGCTGCCGTTGCTGTCAGGTTTGGATTTGGGAGCATTGATGTTAGTATTACTCTTACCATTGGCATTGGCTGCAGAAGTGGCTGCCTCTATGGGTGCTGTTGGTGATGCTTCTGGTGTTTCTTGCACCGTGCACTCGCTCAGACTGGTTTGTTCAACATCCATTGCGTTGAGTTTACGTTTTATACGATTTTCTTCGCATTGTTTTATCAACTCAATGGACCAATGTGATGAAGCAAGGTGTGATATGTCTTTGGTAAGTTCGTTAA
Source organism: Drosophila testacea (assembly GCA_035043265.1). NCBI lineage: Eukaryota > Metazoa > Arthropoda > Insecta > Diptera > Drosophilidae > Drosophila > Drosophila testacea. The sequence continues at coordinate 6,326 of JAWNND010000497.1, forward strand.
TATTTTCACCTACTTCTTCACCATCAATGTAACATAGGTTTTATTCCCTTCAAAGTAGGCTTTGTATCGAAGTGGGTATAGCTTCACGTTAGAGCTCAGTAGAGTATAGCAGGCTCAGTGATATTTTCACTGTCCGATAAAGAGTCCATTGTACGTAAGTGTGTAGTTTGTTGGCGCTTGGGCTCGACGTGTGATCGACGTTTGAGCTTTCTCTTGAGTGTGCTCAAGCAGTCATTTTGCACCGGACTCATATCACTTGATAGGGATGCTTCTGATGGCGTTGCTATTGCTTTTGCCGTATTTGTTGCCTTTGACGTTGGCGTAGTTGCTTTAGCTGGTGTTGGTGTTGACGCTCTTACCATTGGTGCTGTCTCTGTTGTTGTTGCTGCTGCTGATGCTTCAAAACTTAGTGGCTGGATGTGTACGTGATTCGGCAATAAGATGTCAGAACTAGCTATGGTTTTGTCAGAGCCATAACCGGAGTTGGCTTCATCATTATCCTCTTCTGTTGACTCCTCTGATGCGTGCAAGCTGATTGGATGATATCCCGCAACTGGTGATATACGGTTACCAGTGGTTGGATTGCTGGATGCTGCTGCTGATGAGGCCGGAGATGGTGTAAACTTATTATTTCCACATATGAATCATTTGAGAAAATTGAGTAACTGTTGATGTGGATTTTGCTTCTGCTGTTGCTCTTGCTGTTCTTGTCGCCGCTTCTGTTGCTTTTGCTGTTTTTGTTGGAATTAGTTTTGGTGGCATGATTTTTGGCGCTAGCATTGGCATTATTGGCGGAAAATTTATTCACTGACACACAAAGCGCGCCATTTTCTGGCCGATTTGGCGGGAACTCTGTGGTTATAATTGCTGGTAATGTTGGTGACACCGGTGGTGTGGTTACATAAGGCAGGAGTGTTTTCCTAGAAGTTTTCTTCTTTTCGTTAGTAAATGGCCACGATTCCATCTCCATATTTGCCTGTAATGGCTGCGGCTGCTTATGCTGCTGTTGATTTTGGTCGTGTTGTTGTTGTTGTTGTTGTTGGCGTAGTTGATTTGGCGGCATTTTTGGCGCCAGTTTTTCTACTTTTGGCGCAATTTGGCCAGGCGTCATTATTGGCAGAGTTGTTGTTGTTGTTGTTGTTGTTGTTGCTGCTGCTGGTGTTGGTGCAGCGGTTAAATTGTCGTTGGTCTTAGTTTGCGGCATTTCAGCTTCTTTAATTAAATGCTTTTTTGCATTGGTTTTTGATTTGCTTTGCACTTTTTTGTGCAAATTGTTGCTCTTGTTCTTGCCCATATTTAATTGCAGCGTTTGTTTTATTGAAATATTAATTGACAGTGGAAATTGTCAATTTGTCAAAATTAAGTATTTTGTTAATTTATATAACACTTGGGTCAAGAATGTATGCAATTATTCAACTCACTCACTTTGCGCAATTATTGCGCTTAGTTTTATCGTTTATTTAATAATAGATTTATTGGCAGTACATTAAAAACGTTTATAAGGGGAAAATTCACAGTTGGCACACAATATGCATGTATGTACATACGTATATATGTGTGCGCACATTTAACACATTAAAACAAAAAACACTTGACTGTACGATGCAAGTGTGCATAATGCACAAATGTTTATAGAATTAATCCAGTTTTAGTTGCGGTCTCGGCGTTGTAATTAATTAATATATTTAATAGCGTTTACTTTGTGAATTAATTAACTATTAATGGTTACAGCACACGCACACGTCTTCGACTTGATTTGGATGTTGGTTGAATCACTCGCATTGTTAGTTTCACTCAGTCTAGAAATTGACTCTCACTCAATTGTCTGTGTTCACTCAATGGTCGGTTTTCACTCAAAGTTGCCACGTTTTGAGTGAATTGATTCTCTTGGTAGAATATTTGTGTGTGTGTGTGTGTGTGGGAGAGCGGAGTTTTGGAGAGTTGCGGCTCTTTTGTAGAGTTACGAAGTACGAGAGAGAGCGGAGAGAGCGGATTTTGTGTATGTGTGAAAAAATATGGCGACCCACCACCGATCAAAGTCCACAATTTTTTCACCTTACGTAATTTGCCAAGAAAAAATGAATTTTATTTTTCGATTTTCACCATTTATTCACTGTTTTTCATCGCATTTTCACAATTTTCACATCGGCCGTAATGGCTTTATCATTGTTATGGTGGTCTTTGGTGCGCTGTCGCGGTGTGTGGCCGACGGAGGGTGAAAACGCCGCACGGACAGAGAATGTATATGCAAAATCGAATTAGTGGCAAAGACTCAGATTTTCCTTAGAATTCTCGGGAATTTTCACAAATTTCCCAGGAAAAATCGCACTCACACTCGCACCAAGCACAGCCACACTCTGCTGTGTCAAAGAAACCAATTGTTACCAATTGTTTCGCTCGATTTCGCTCGATTATCGACTTTTCACGGAGACACGCCAAAACACGTCCGCACTCTACGAACGACCACGATCAACTTTTCAATCGTCAAGAGTCCTATGTTTTGGGTGATATCGAAAAGGATTTAATTACATTTTTGGAAGGCCAAACAGAGTATGTGGTGTGTGCTGTGGTGCTCGTATGTTACAATGATGTTATTTGTAAGAGTCAGATGGGGATAATATTTAAAGACCTAACGCTGCTATGTGTTCCTATCTTCCAAGGGACCAAACATCTCTGCCGGCCCAAGTTGCGAGGTACTCGCACATTAGGACTTCTATATAGCTAGTATATTGCTGAGTTGGATCAGGCAAAACCGGTAGTTGGGGAACAAACAATGACATGGAATTAAACGTAAATTTATGAAATACATTAACACCAGACATATAGTAAAGTATGTATCCGTCAAGTTGTCAGCTTATTGGTCAGACCTACCGCCCAAAGAGCTCATCCGCGGCGATGGGTGAAAAGGCCTTTGCAATATCTGCGTAAATATTTGCGTGTTCATTGTAGAACAGTGGGTAACTAGTTGCCATACAAAGTATCGTAACTAGCCCAATATTGGGTGTGAGTTGTATCATTGTTAGTAATTTAATTGCGGTTACAAGGGCGGTGGTGAGGCGCCACAAGTATCAAAAATTGCAGAATCAAAATGTTGATTCACGATCAAATGTGTACTAGTCTATCCTACTCAAAAAACTATGCTGTCTTATGAAAAGGGACTAGGTACTTAGTTGCTAGTTGCTGGAACTGATGAATGCCGCTGCCTTGTCTCTGCTGATGCTGCTGCTGACGTAGTTGCTTTGCCCTCTGCTGTCTATGGCCAAGACAGTTTTGGGCAAATGTAGATGTATCCCTCGCCGCCGTCGTCTGGTCTTGTTGACATCGTGGTTGCAGGCGTGGGTATATAATTGCGGAAGGACAACGTGTGTTGAACTCCCAGGTGATGATCGTGTGCTGTATCACGTCCAGCGTGAACAGCGTTTGTACTAACCATGTGAGGATTCACTAGGATAGATTTGATTTGCTGCACTGGAACCAGGTGTTGGGTTCAGCGCCGGGTAAAGTTGAGTACATGGTGCCAAGCACGTTGAATTGTGCTTGACTTAAATTGCTGCGCCGTACTGTTGAGCTGCTGCTGCTGTTCGTCCAGTAATCGTGCGCTATACGGTAGTTGTGTGTGTCGAACGTGTTCGACGTTGAATTGCAGGTATTAGATTGACAGACACGTATAAATTGTGTCTGTGATAATTGTAGGAAAATGATAACGGGCCACGTTGCCAATGTGTCCGTATCATAGACCAGGTGCTGTCCAGGTTGAGGAACCGGGACAATATTTGCTGGGCTGGGGCCATCTTGTTGGGTCCAGCGCCGGGTAAAGTTGAGTTTTTGTGTATGTCCAACGCATTGCCAATGCATTGGACTTGTAGTTGCAGGTGAATGTGTGTCGAACGTGTTCGACGTTGAATTGCAGGTTTAAAGTTGACAGACACATTAAGAATGTGTCTGTGATAATTGCAGGAATGTGATAACGGGCCACGTTGCCAATGTGTCCGTTTCATAGACCAGATGCTGTCCAGGTTGAGGAACCGGGACAATATTTGCTGGGCTGGGGCCATCTTGTTGGGTCCAGCGCCGGGTAAAGTTGAGAATTTTGAGGTGTCCAACGCATTGCCAATGCATTGGACTTGTAGTTGCAGGTAATGTTTGAGGAGCACGAACACGTTGCCAGTGTGTCTGTCCTGGAATAGCTGGTACTATAATCGACGAAACACGTTGCCAATGCGATCGTCATTGTAAGCCATGTAATTTATAATACGTTGTTATCAGCTGATTTCTGCAGACTAGTTTAGTTTGCCTTGTAAGGAAGTTTTTCCAGCCGAGGTCGGCGTCTCAGTCCGGCCAGGGCCAATTACAGAAAATTTGTAATGTCTGGGACGGCTGGAAATGAATGATAAGGGCCCTCATCACAAAACTAACTGAAAAAGAAAAATTACCATATGCGATCGCGGATCGGAGCCATTTTGGGCAGCGTTGGACAAGCTCCTTAGCGAGATAGGGTACAACCCAGCATCTCGCTTGTAGGAGCGTTCCAGTGCTACCGTACCCAGTGAACGGTAATTCTGGGTGATAGACTCGCAGACGAGAGGAGGTACAACCCGAACTCTCGCCTGCGGGAATATCCCCAGCGATTACCGGCACTAGAACCAAGTGACGGTGGCCCTGGTTGGCAAACTCACGAACGAGATAAGGTTCGACCTGGAACCTCGTTCGTGGAATGCTCCAGGGTCCACTGACATGGCTTCAACTCGACGAATGTGTAAGTGATAGTCACTAGAGGTGTAGAGTACAACTCGGAAGCACCTCTCGTGACATCCCTTACACATGTCAAGCCGATCGCGACCACGTTTTCACACCCGCCGAAACTTTCACCTTCACTTTGATGTCATTTAAATAGACGTTGTTTGAGGCCCACACTCGCAAAGCGCTTTGATATTCTTTATTTTATTTTCAACTTCACTTTTATTCTTATTAGTAGGGAAACTTAGGGGAAAAATGGCCGTCGGCCAGCTTACCACAGGGTACTGCGTACCACGAGGTGTGTAGCGTGCGCACTACAGGGGTGCGCCGGAATGATGCGCCGCCGGTGGTTGTCGCTGCTGTTGGCGTCTGCTTGGCGCTTGCCAATCAAGTCGTGATCCAGCCTTTTCCAAATTGCCGTTGCCGTTGTTGTTGCCGTTGCCGTTGTCGTTGCCGTTGTTGTTGCCGTGATTCGTTGCCGTTGCTGTCGTCGTTGCCGTTGTCGTTGTCGTTGCCGTTGTCGTTGCCGTTGCAGTTGTTGTTTCCGTTGCCGTTGTCGTTCTCGTTGCCGTTGTTGTTGCCGTTGTCGTCTCCTTGGTTTTCTTTTAGGGTTTTTTTCACTGTCAAAATTAAACTTTCTGTATGCACGTCTGCTCGCTATCGGCCCGCCAGAAAAAGTGAAGCGTCGATAATTCACGCTTCCCTTATCGATACACCGCTCTCGATGTTCGATCGACGCCCAGTACTCGCTACTAGCAGTAGGTGGCGTTTTTATGCTCAAATCAACCCTGCTTCTCCTATCGATACATCGATCTCGATGTTCGACCGATGCCTAGTGCTTGTTGCTAGCACTAGGTGGCGTTTGTTTTAGGGTATTTTCATTCCGAAAATACTGACGAGGCGGGTTTTAAGCCATTTGGCAAAAATAAAAATATAAACTTGGGGGGGGGGGGGGGAAATTAAAACGTGTTCTCGCCGGCTTCATGCCATTGGCGGTGTGGCTTCGTGCCGAAATAATAATACTAATAATAATACGTTATGTTAGTTCAGGGAGCTAACCTTAGAGGGCTCTTCGTGCCTCGGCCAACTCTCGAACTAGAAATGGTTCTCGTTATTTGTGAGTGGCAAAATGCCGAGTCACATCCCTCCCTTACTTTGGGGGGCGGAGAAGGACGCTGACATCGCCGGCGCGGTTGATCTTGATGGAGAACCTCTTGCCTTCCGTCTCCACAAGGAACTTGATTTGTTTCTTGGCCGCCTGGGGTTTGGCACGTTCCACGGTCTCCAGCACTACGACCGGGACCATCCCCTGCAATTCACGCAGCTTCCATTCGGCTGGCGCCTCGACCCAGTCCAGCTGGTCCCATGCGAAATCGGGGTCCATTTCTACGTCGTGGACCCCAGCGAGAACCTCCTCCCACTCATCGTTATCCAACAATGCTTCAGCTCCTACTCCGAGCTCCGCCGCGAATATGGCGCCGATCTCCGAGGAGTCGGGTAGATTGTCGTCCCTGGCGCTGTTCGGGTTCGGGGTAGTTGCTCGGCTGTCCTCTGAGTTGTATGGGCTGTGCGTCAACTCTGCTCCATCCTGAGGGCGTCGGGGATATACGCCAGAATGGCCGTCGCGTGTTCCCACGATAACTCCATCAGCCTCGGCTGTATTATGCTCCATGCTGCAGAATTTTCTGTGAATAGAGGGTAATGCTTTAGTTTCTGAGGCGTAGATGCTGTTGATTCGGTGACGGGCGGATTTAGTTCTGAGACGCAGGTAGTTAAATACGTAGGCGGGCGGATTAAAATTGTTTAATACGTAGGCGGGCGAATTAGAAATGTTGAATACGTAGGCGGGCGGATTAAAATACGTAGGCGGGCGAACTATGTCTGAGACTCAGGTAGTGTCGGGCGAGGACGGCCGAAACTAGTAAGGGCGCTATAGCTGAGCGTGGTCCCCGTTAGTTTTGGGTACCCGCTGGTCGAGAGGATTCGGTTCCGAATGGAACTCCTTGAGGTCTGCCAGGTTGGCTACGCGACGCCGTGTTGATCCCACTTGTTGTAGTCGTACCACGTTCGGGGAAATGAACTTCCGGACTTGGTACGGGCCTTCGTATTTTGGGGCGAGCTTGGCTGCGAACCCCTCCGCTGCGTTGGACAGGACGTGTTGTCGTACGAGGACAAAACTCTGTAATTCCGGGCGCCACTCCCGACGTCGGAGATTGTAGTGCTTCGCTTGCTCTGTGGTTGCTCGTTGTGTGTTTCCTTTGACAACCTCAAAGATGTCTTTGAGTTGTTTCGCCTTGTCGCCGGGGGCCGTAGGTTGTCTTCCGATGGTAGGCGGGGTTCCCGTTCGTCGTACCAGTGACTCCTGGTAGGCCCCGTCCGAAAGGGGCTCCAGTTGTATCTGAGACACTGGTGTTGATTGCTAGCATGATCTCTGGTAGTAACTCGTCCCATGTATTCTGTTGTCCCTCGATGCTCTGGGAGATCATGGTCTTAATGGTCCGGTTTGCACGCTCGGTCGGGTTCTGATGTGGACTGTACGGGGCCGTATACTGCAGCTCGATGCCGGCAGTCTGACAAAATGAGCGAAACGATCGGCTCGTGAACTGTGTTCCATTGTCGCATACGAAACGCCTGGGGACTCCAAACCTGCTGAGTATATTCTTACGGAAGGCTTCTTCCAAATGTGCGGAGGTGGCTTTCCGTAGTGGGATCAGTTCCACCCACTTGGTGAAAGCGTCAAAGAACACGAGTAACATCGTGTTCCCATGTTTCGAGCGTGGCAGGGGCCCGATGAAATCCGCGCAGAGGGTGCCGAAAGGCTCGTCCACTTGACGGGTCAGCATTCGTCCGGCGGGCTTCAGTTGGCTAACCTTGAACCTCTGGCACTTCTCGCATTGTTTGACGTATCGAGCTACGTCTCGGAATAGTCCTGGCCAGTAGTAGCGTTGCGTGATCCTTGCGATTGTCTTACGTATGCCCAAATGTCCGGCGGTTGGGTGGTCATGGCATTCGGCCAATACTCGGGGTCTGTGTTCGGACGGGACACACAGTTTCCATGGTACGATGTTCTGTTTACCTCGTCGATAATGCACATCGAACTGGTACTGTTGTAGTTCGAGTGCCCAGCGTGCGATCCTTCGGTTGGGTTCTCGATGCTGTTGAGCCATTTGAGTGCGAGATGGTCAGTCACGACATCAAAGCGATATCCCTCGAGGTAACAACGTAACTTGCGTATGGCCCAGACTATCGCCAGGCATTCTTTCTCGGTGGCCGAGTAATTCTCTTCGGCCTTGACCAGTCGCCGGCTGACATAGGCGATCACTCTCTCCGCTCCCTGGTGCTGTTGAGTCAGAACTGCTCCCAATCCGAAATCGCTTGCGTCTGTTTGCAACACGAACTTCTCGTTGAAGTCCGGGCAGGCAAGAACTGGTGCTTCGGTCAACCGTGCTTTGAGGTCCTCAAATGCCTTTTGTTGGTCCTCCTTCCATTCCCATTTCTGCCCCTTTCTCAGCAAAGAAGACATCGGCTGGACAATGGCTGCGAAATTCGGGACGAAACGACGATACCATGACGCGATGCCCAAACAACGGCGCAATTCTCGGCACGTTGCTGGTGGTTGGAGCTCCTTGACCGCTGCTACCTTGTCCGGATCGGTGTGGATTCCTTCGGTGCTGATGACATGCCCGAGGTAAGCTATGCTGCGCCTGAAGAACTTAAATTTCGCTTTGTTGAGTCGCAAGTTCGCTTGCCTTGGCCTTCGGAAAACCTCCCCGAGGTTTCTCACATGCTCCTCCAATGTCGCTCCGCTGACGACGATGTCATCTAAGTATGCGAAAGCGAACGGTTCCATGTCCGGCCCAATGACGCTATCCAAAGCTCGTTGAAAGGTGGCGGGGGCCGAGTGCAACCCGAAAGGCATCACCTTCCAGTGATATAACCCTCTGCCGGGTACTGTGAATGTCGTGTATTCTCTGCTGTTGCGTGCCATTGGGATTTGCCAATACCCACTCTTCAAGTCCAATGTCGATATGTAGCGCGCGTTTCGTAGCCGCTCCAGAATATGATGGATCCTAGGTAGGGGATATGCGTCCGGGATGGAGTTTGCATTCAACTGACGATAGTCAATGCACATCCGGACGTCGCCTGTCTTCTTACCCACGAGCACAATGGGTGCGCTATGCGGGCTTTTCGATGGCTCGATACAGTTGTTTCTCAGTAACTCGTCGACTTGCTCGTTGATGATTCGTTGCATAGCCGGGTTCTTCGGGAAGTATCTCTGTTTTATTGGGCGGTCGTCTCTCGTCGTGATTACGTGCTCTGCGATGTGGGTGACTTCGTGCAATGTGTCGAACTGCGCCAGCTCATGCTCCAAGAACTGCTGTACCCATGGTTCCAGCTCGTGTTCTTCTTCTGACGGGGGACGTGAGTCGTCGAGATCAGCGTCTTCCGACTCATTGACGTGAGAACCCGGTTCCGGTACTGCTAAAGCGCAGACTTCGGTTAGGTTTCCCCCGAAGGGGAGGGGACGTTGAAATGGCGCACCACTTTCAAGTGGCCCCCATGAACCTAACCCAGTGGCGCTGAGTCTCTCAGTCGTGGCGTCGTCTTCTTCATCCTTCCGCATTGGAAAATCGGCTCCAAGGTGTGATTCTTCTGTTGTTGGCTGGGCTCTTTGATACGGGGCGCTGTGCCTGAAAAGAAAAGAACGATCCGGGGCTATGCTCGAGTGATCCTGGGGATCCGAGGCTACGCTTGGTTGATCTTGGGTATCCGGGGTTACATTGACTTGCGATGGTTGATCCTTAGGATCCGTTGCATTGGCTGGTGGTGATTGATCATTATGATCCGTTGAGGTAACGTTGACTTGTGAGGGTTGATCATTAAGATCCGTTGAGATTACGTTGACTTGCGATGGTTGATCCTTAGGATCCGTTGTGGTTACGTTGACTTGTGATGGTTGATCCTTACGATCCGTTGTGGTTACGTTGACTTGCGATGGTTGATCCTTACGATCCGTTGTGGTTACGTTGACTTGTGATGGTTGATCATTAAGATCCGTTGAGATTACGTTGACTTGCGATGGTTGATCCTTAGGATCCGTTGTGGTTACGTTGACTTGCGATGGTTGATCCTTACGATCCGTTGTGGTTACGTTGACTTGCGATGGTTGATCCTTACGATCCGTTGTGGTTACGTTGACTTGTGATGGTTGATCATTAAGATCCGTTGAGATTACGTTGACTTGCGATGGTTGATCCTTACGATCCGTTGTGGGGCGAAAAGGCAAGTTCCCTGTTCTGGTTTCCCCGAAGAGGCATGTCGAGGCTAGGCGAAGGTTATCTTGGTGATCCGGAGCTAAGCTCGAGTGATCCTTAGAATCCGAGGCTGGGCTCGAGTGAATATTAGAATCCGAAGCGAGGCTCGAGTGACTCATAAAATCCTTGGTGGTGTTTGGTTGATCTCTGTGGTACGTGGCCATGCTCGAGTGATTATTAGAATCCGAAGCTGGGCACGAGTGATTCATAAAATCCGAAGCTGGGCTCGAGTGATTATTAGAATCCGAAGCTGGGCTCGAGTGATTCTTAGAATCCGTAGCTGGCCTTGGCTGAGCCGGTTTGGAGCTTGTCTCGTCGATACTAACCGTAAAGCTCGGTGCTGCGACGCGAAACTCTGTACCACTGCTCGGGGTCTCCACATACGATCCTGGCGCCTCCTGCACGCCGGGTGTCATCGTCTTCCCTCCGGGAAATGCATCCTTGCCCGCTATGTTAGCGCGGATGGAAGCCCGATGACCAGCGGAGGTGGTTAAACACGTGGACGTCAGTTGGAGAGATTCATTGCCGCACCGAAATGTAGCCTGGATTGCGCACAAGAAATCTATCCCTAAGATCACATGGTCGACGACGATAGGCAATACCAGAAATAATATCCGAGCGTAATTCCTGCCCAGCTGCACAGTCGCCACTAGCGCTTTGTGGACTGTTGCGTGACTTCCATCTGCCATGCTGACTTTGGCTTGAACATCCCTAAGATCAGCGTTCTTAAGTTGTCGCGCGGCATCCTCGCTGATGAAGCTTCTCGTGGCTCCGGTGTCTATGGTTGCTTGTCTCGGCTGATCTCCGATCCTCACCTGGGCCACAATGCGCGCGTTCTCCACTCGAAGGCTGGGTTCTATTGCCGGGACTGGTTGGCGGTCGCTCCCACCTGGTCCTGGGGCAGGTGAGGCCGCTGTCCGTTTCCCGAAGCTGAGTCGCAACACTCCCAAGTCCTGACTCCTCGTTTTCCGCAACGCCAGCAGAAATAAACTTGTCGGTTACGGCATTCCCTAGAATAATGTCCGATTTCCGCACACCTCCTGCAAGCACGCTGGATATCGATCGCTGGTCCTGTTTCCTGAATCATCCGGTTGTCTATCCTTGGTTCGTTCTGAACTCCTTGGTGGTCCGGCTGGTTGTCTCTGAACGGGTTCCGGTGCCTCGGCGCTTGGTTTACCTCACTGTTGGTGCTGACTGTGGCTGGTCTCTGCTGAGCCACTCTGGTGTTACGACTTTTCCACTCTCGTTCGCGCACGAACTCAAAGTCGGTGGCTAGCTGCGTCAGCTGTGCTAGCGATGATGCCTCGTGTCTCCGGATATACAGCTGATATTCTGGCAGCAAATTCTCGTAGGCTCGATCGAGTTCTTCTTCCCCTGTGTAACCAGCGCGTCTCATGAGTAGTCGTAGTTCCACTACGTAGGCCTTAAAAGTTTCTCGCGGTTTCTGCTGCCTAGCCCGGATCTGATCTTCCAATCGTTGGAAGTACCGCGGCGGCAGGAAGAATTCCAAGAGCTCCCTTTTGAAACTGTCCCACGTGGCTCCTTGTAAGCGACTGACCCTGAACCAATCACTGGCATTTCCTGTGAGCATCTCTGGCACTGCTCGTGATAGCTGCGTCAAGGCGATCTGGTGGGCTGCCGCACGTTCCTCCACACGTTCGATAAAACTCAACGGATCCGATTGTCCATCAAAGAGTATTCCCCAGCGATGTACCTTTTCCGCGATGGAACGGTACGGGGTCTCATGGCGTATCATATTCGGGGCCACTGGTGACTGGCTTCGGTTTCGTTGTCCTGTGCGGCTGGGTGGCTGTAGTTCGGCTGGCCGGCTCACTACCACTCGAGGTATGATGCCTGGTTGACCAGCTTGACTCTCGGCCTCAATGCGCACTGGGGACACGCTGCGTGATCGAGGCTTAGATTCCTGGTCACTAAGCTCGGATTCCGGGATGTTAATAAACTGTTGCTCCAGTTCCTCCAGCCGTTTGGTCACATATTCGTTATGTTCACCATGGGCTATGAACTGTGCCATGCGGCTCCGAAGCTCCGACACGGTACCTAGAGTTTCGAGTCCAAACTCTGCTGTCATGGTCAGCAACTCATCCCTACGCCGGAGGTATACCCAACTGACGGTAACCATGGTATGGCCCGGGGTACTTTCTATGCAAAAACGGGAAAATAACTTTTTTTTTTTTTTTGTATGCTCGCCGCACGTGGCTTGTCTCGTCGCGCTTAGGCCGCAGAGAAATTATGCTATGCCAACTGAGGGATGGCACGAGAACGCCCTGTCTATTTTACGCACGTGGTCTGTACTGTACTAACTTGACCCACGTGGTCGAAAAATCTTTCGGACTAGGCTTGAGTTAATTTTATTCCGGGAGAAAAACGCGTTGCTTTTTACGTTGCTACTTGATTCTTAATTTTCTTGGATAAATTTCTTTTATTCCTCGGAGAGACTCGATCGGATGCTTTGCTCGTTGTAACTTGACTCGATTTTATTTTTTCCGGAGAAACACGACTGGTTGCTTTTAACGTTGCTACTTGAGTTTTATTTTATCTTTATTTGTCGGAGAAAACTTGACTTGTTGGTTCTGATGTTCCTACTTGAGTATTCTTTTTATTTGTCGGAGAAAACTTGACTTATCGCGTTGATGGTTCCTACTTCAATGATCGCTGCGTTCCTTTATGTAAGTTAAGAACAAAAATATTAAAAGTCTTTAAAACTGCAATTGCAACAACATCCGGCAGTCAGGTGCAGTAGCCCCAATATTGCTAAGCTCAGCGTCTGGATAACTTCCCGCACGCGCAACCCAAAAACCAAACTTCCCGCACGAGCACCCCAAATGCCAGAATTCCAGGAACATTGGGCAACAAGTCAGGTGCTCCAGAAACATCGCTGCAACAGCCGCTGCTGACGCCGTTGCCTCTGCCAACGTCGCCGTCGACACACACAGCTCTCATTAGGGTTTCTTTAGCTTAGTTTAATTAGTCTAAAAATTGTAATCAAACCATAAAGTCCAATTGGACCAATAAAGTTTAAATTTTTTTATATCTAAAACAATAAAAGGATTTAACTGGCGCCCGAGCAGGGACCAGTGGAATAAACGATAAAGCAAAACCGTCTTTAAGTTTCCGGTTCGCGACGGGTTAAGTCCGACAGTTGCCAACCGCCCACTGGCCTAGTGAAGTGTTGAATAGACTCCCTCGCGTTAATTCGTGTGGTCAATACTAAACTAACTGACAGGAACTTAATTGTTCCATCAGCAAAGCAGTGAATCTTAAGTGATTACTCGCTCATCGGTGGACTACAGTTCTGTAAGATCCGTTCGCAGAACACCCTCAACGTGTACTGGTCGCAGGATCCCCAGTAGAGCAATCAAAAAGGATGAAATCCGGACAGTCGGGAGGAGTAGCCACATCAATAACCCTAATGTAAGATAGTGCTTAAGAATTACAAGAAATATAAAAGAAAGGATATTAAACAAAACAATAAAAACATACATTGAAATCTAAAAGAAAAACCAAATACATTTGTAAAAACAAATAAAATTAAAAATAAAAAAATTGAATCAAGAATTGCCAAAGGCAAACACATTACAAGAAATTTAACCCGAAATAAAGCTCGCCAAGGCGAAGAAATAACACATATAAAACACTGTAAAACGATAACAGATTAAACTTAACTACTCTAATAGTAGTATAATTAATTCCAATCTTGCGATTCCCAAGGGACCCTCCAAGGTAGAAGGAAAAAACCAGCCACTGGTTTTAACAAAACTAATAGTATCTTTAAGTCCTAACATTAAGCATAATACAATCTCTTCAAGTTAATTGTCAAACCCATTCTCTTACAAAAAAATATTTTTGATCAATATTATCATCCTCTTGAGTTATCTATACCTTTTCGTTCCCCAATTTATAAACTAATGGCCAACGAAAATAATTTACTTCGACCTCCTGTTTTAAACCAAGACGACGTAGGTGTCGAACAACAAGCGCGACAACAAAAGACAGGCTCAAAGACAGTTAGAACACCAACAGAATAGAGGTATGGCGACTATAGAACAAGTGACTGCATTAGTCAGTCAATTAATAGCACAACAGGTCCCACGTATACTCCAAACTATAAACAATCCAGAGCAGGAGTTTAATAACGCAATAGATCAGGTAATAGACGCAGACTACCGCGAAAATTTGGGTGGACTTGATAGAATTCCCGATGTTGTCAAATGTCTAAGGGAATTTTCCGGCAATCCAGCGGAGTTCAGCTCGTGGAAAAAGAGCGTTGACCGCCTTATGGAAGCCTATGCAGGAGAAGCTGGAACACCAAAATATTTTGGCATACTCCATGTAGTCAGAAATAAGATCACAGGTAATGCTGATACAGCACTAGAATCATATTGTGTTCCATTAAACTGGAGGGCAATATCAAAGTGTTTAACTATGCATTATGGGGACAAACGTGATCTTGGTACCCTTGAATATCAAATGACTATGTTATCGCAAGGCATTAACCAATCGGTCGAAGAATTCCACCAGACGGTATACAAACACCTGTCTCTCCTCTTGAATAAGGTGAATTGTATGGATTTGGGCGAAGAAGCTCACCGACTTCTAAAGAAGATGTACCGCGACAAAGCCCTTGATACATTCGTATGTGGCTTACGCGGAGATCTTGCTCGTATTTTAGGTGCACAAGCGCCACCAGATCTTCCTTCGGCATTAAACATATGCTTAAAAATGGAAAATCAAAAATACCGATCCATGCATGCAATAACCTAGAGTACGAGAACCAATTACGCAGATAGATGAAGAAACCGAGACGAGACCTTCGACGAAGTGACACTACGACAACGAAGAAACTGAATACTATGACAACCTCGGAATGATCTTCTAGAATAGCGCATTCCCGCTTCCATACTTTGAATGCAAGCTGAGGAATGGAACAACATTAAAAATATTAATAGATACAGGTTCAAATAGGAACTATATTCAACCTAAATACGTCGCCAATCCGATACCGAACGAAAAACCTTTTAACGCTGTGTCTATAGGAGGCAGTGTTCCTGTCACTCACCATAAAATAGCCAACCTCTTCAATCATCCCGACATTAATGTCAAGTTCTTTTTGTTGCCGACTTTAAAGTCATTTGATGCCATTCTGGGCAACGATAGCTTAAAAGAGCTAGCAGCTGAAATAAAAATCAGCAAAAAAAATAATGACAAATAAAGAACAAAATTAACGAAAAGAAATTTGAGGCAGTAAATACCATAGTACCAAGAATCGAGCATTTGACTAAATTCCAAAGTGACAGATTAAATAAACTTCTTCAAGTATATCCAAAATTATTCGCGGAACCAAACCAGAAACTGACCTACACAACTAATGTGAGGGCAGAAATACGAACTTCTTCGAATACACCAGTGTATTCTAAGTTCTATCAATATCCAATGAGTTTGAAAGATGAGGTAAATAAGCAGGTCTCTGAACTTTTAAATGATGGTATAATCAGACCATCAAGGTCTCCATACAACTCCCCAGTATGGATAGTTCCGAAAAAAGCAGACGCCTCAGGGGTAAAAAAATATCGCATGGTTATAGATTACAGGAAATTAAACTTGGTTACCATTGCAGACAAATACCCAATCCCAGAAATAAATGAGGTGCTTGCCCAACTAGGAAACAATAAAGTATTCTCCGTATTAGACCTTAAGAGTGGGTTCCACCAAATACCATTGAAAACGTCCGACATAGAAAAGACCGCCTTCTCCGTGAATAACGGAAAATATGAGTTTATACGACTCCCATTCGGACTAAAGAACGCGCCAGCAATATTCCAGCGCGCTTTAGATGACATACTTCATGAACATATTGGTAAAATATGCTTCATCTACATTGATGACATCATCATATTCAGTAAAGACGATGAATCACACTTTAAAAATCTGGACATTATTTTTCGAACCTTGCAAGAAGCCAACATGAAATGCCAGTTGGACAAATGTGAGTTTCTTAAAAACAAAGTCGAATTTCTTGGCTTTGTTGTATCTGACAAGGGTATTGAAACTAACCCAGATAAAGTCTCTGCCATAGCTCAATATCCTATTCCGAAGACCCTCAAAGATTTAAGATCTTTTTGGGGCTTTCAGGATATTACAGGAGATTTATCGAAAATTACGCCAAGCTCGCCAAGCCCCTTACCTCGCTTTTAAGGGGGGAAGACGGACGAGTGTCCAAAAAAATGTCCTCAAAAAAATCAATTTCGCTTGACAACCAAGCACTAGAAGCATTCAAGAAACTCAAAAGTAGTTTAATTTCTAAAGATATAATACTCCGATACCCAGATTTCGAAAAGGAGTTTCACTTGACAACCGATGCGTCGAATTATGCAATAGGCGCAATTTTATCGCAAGATAACAAACCTATCTCATTTCTCTCAAGAACCCTATCCAAGGCAGAAGAGAATTACGCCGCTCTTAAAAGCTTGAAAAATTACCTTTACGGTAAATCTAAAGTCAAAATATTTACGGACCACCAGCCTTTGACTCATTCTCTGAGTAGCTGGAACGGAAATGCAAGAATTAAAAGGTGGAAGTCTTATTTGGAGGAATATGATTATGAAATATTCTATAAACCGGGAAAAGAAAATGTGGTAGCCGATGCGCTATCTCGAATACCACCTACAGGGCAAATTAACTCAATAGCCTCAACGCAACACAGCGATGAGAGCTCAGGCGAGAATTTGATACCAAGTATGGAAGTCCCTATCAACGCTTTTAGGAATCAAATTTTCTTTCACAAAGCAGAGTTTCCCGATACAGGTTTAGCATACCATTTCCAAGTTTCCATAGACACGACATTTATAGACAGCAGTTACGAATGATTTATTATCTGATTTGAAAAAACATCTTAATCCCTCAATAGTCAATGGTATCTGTACGACCGAAGATATAATGTGGAAAATTCAACAATTATATCCAAGTCATTTTAAGAACTACAAAGTACGTTTCTCCCAGACCCAAGTAAAAGACCTGACTAGCACAACAGACCAGGAGGAGCAGATCCTCAAGACTCACAACAGAGCCCACAGAAATGCTTTAGAGAACAAAATTCAATTATCCGAGGAATTCTATTTTCCAAAAATGAAACAGAAAATCGCAAATATAGTTAAACAGTGCAAAATTTGTAAAGCAACTAAATATGACCGGCACCCACCTAACCCAGAGATAAGGGAAACTCCCATACCAGAATACCCCGGACATATTATTCACATCGACATCTACTCAACGGAAAAACAACTCGTACTTACAGCAATAGACAAATTCTCCAAACTAGCGAAAGCTAAAATCATAAAATCGAAAGCAATAGAAGATATTAGAACCCCACTACGCGACATAGTGTTTTATTTTGGTGTACCGAAATTTATAGTAATGGACAATGAGAAATCTTTGAACTCCGAATCAATTCGATTTATGTTGATAGACCAATTAGGAATAGAAATCTACACGACACCCCCTAACAAGAGTACAGTTAACGGACAGATAGAACGATTTCATTCAACACTCTCTGAAATAATGAGATGTTTGAAAAGAGATCAAACCCATCGAAACTTTGAAGAACTTCTAGATAGAGCCGTTTATGAGTATAATTACTCAATTCATTCGGTAACGAAGAAAAGGCCACTGGAAGTTTTCTTCGGCAGAAGAGTCACCACGGACCCGACAAAGTACGAACAGGCAAGACTAGACAATATAGAACAACTAAGACGCAAACAAACCGATGACTTAGTGGACCATAATAGCAGGAAAAAACCCATTCGAACTTACGATGTAGGAGAAGAAATATTCGTAAAAATAAATACAAGATTAGGTTCGAAACTGTCCGATCGATTTAAAAAGGAAATAGTAAAGGAAGATAGAAACACTACAATACTAACAGAATCAGGACGTACAGTACACAAAAGCCATATTAAATCCTAAGTTTAATTTCAGGATGTTGAAATGCTTGGCCAACGGGAGTATGACTATAACTAACTATACTGATGCACAGACTGTGACAATTTACAGAGGAATCGGGAAAATTCGTTCCAACGACACTAAAATCCTACACATCATCAACTTGGAACAAATTCGGGACGCTCTCAATATCTTACAAATGCACACAGAGAATGACCTTAAATATAACAACTTATATCACACCATACAGCACGAAATAGCCCAAACATTTGTAATTTTCCAAACTATTTCTACATTCCACTCAAGGAAAAGTAGGGCAATTGACATTCTGGGTACTGCTTGGAAATTTGTCGCAGGCAGCCCAGATCATAACGACTTAATTCTTGTAACAGATAGTATAGACAAGCTTACCATTAACAACAACAAACAAATCATAATCAATAGACAATTAGAAGACAGATTAAATAAGTTGACTAAAATTTCAAATGACCTTACAAACTCAATTAAGAAGGATTCACTTTTGAGCGACGAATTGGCCATTAGTTTTCAAAACCAGGTTCGTCTTATTAAAGAAGAAGTAGTCAATATAAAATACGTCATTCAATGGGCGAAATTAAACATGATCAATACATTTTTATTAAGCGAAAAAGAAACTAACGTAATAAATAATCAATTTAAAAATGGCCATATGCCGCCGTTAACTACTGAAGAGATGCTAGAATTCTCAGATGTTTCCATTTTGCACAATGGAACTACACTCATTTACCTTATCAAGATACCGAATGTAGAACCAACAACTTTTCAAAATTATATGATAAAACCGATAATAAAATCCAATAGCATAGTTAATCTTCCGGTTAACGAAATTTTTGAAAACAAGAATAAAAATATAATGTTTGGCATTAAAGATCAGTGTAAGAATTTTTATAACATTAAGATTTGTAATAGAAATAAGCTAGAAGACCTAAGTGAGGATAGTTGTTTACCTAAGTTACTTAAGGGAGAGCGAGCAACGCACAGTGGGCCAAGTGCCTCTGCTAGCGGAATTTTATTAATAGCTCGGGTAATTGAAGTAATATTTTAATGAAATTTTCAATTTATTGCTATTAATGTATTTTTGACATATTCTGAAAATATGAATATCTTACCTTAAGTATATCTCATACTTTTCATATAAAAAATATAGTCAAATTTTGTAACTTTAAATAGTTATTCCAAAATTATATTTACGAACATTTTAAATCAAATTAAAAATTATATAATAATACAAAAAAGAGGAAAAAAAATAAAAATATATATACATATACATATATACATATAACATTCATATGTAGTTGGTGGTTTCAAGGCTACTCAGAATCTGATGTGTCGGAATCAACAAAGGAATTCTTATCAAAAGCTAGCAACCTAATAACATCTTCATCTAAATGGTCTGGCCTTTTGGGTAACCGCGATGACTTAGATAATGATGTTATAAATGGATCCGATGAAATAAATAACCCATTCATAACATCTTGCATCGTATTTACTCTTTTGTCCTTACGAGAGTGGTTCAGCCGTATTCTTCGGAAATCTTTATTTCTGGCTTCAAGAGCCTCTTCAGACAGTAATCCAATAGGCAGAGCTACATGGTTTATGACGTCTGCACCATGAATTAAAATTTTGTGAATTGACGCGGGCATGTAATACCATGGGTATAGTCTAACAAACATTTCAGCCGTTTCCATAGCATATGAGCGAAATGCCTCCGTATCGATCTCATGTCCACTGGCCAGTACACGAAGAATTACACTGAACTTATATATAAGCTCTTTGCTAACTCCGGTAATTCTTGCTACCAATTCTGGTTGTCTGAAGAAACGTCTCGCAGTATTACCATTGTTTGTGTTTCCGCTGGTAGCAATAGGTATATCTACCAATAAGCCCATTTCCTTTCTGAGTTGCACTTGAATTTCAGATTTCCGTGCCTGTACAACCGGCTTATCATTACCGCGAACTTGCCATTTTTTAATTGGAAGTCGATAAGAAATGTGTAAAACACATTCGAAAAATCGAATCCAGGCATGAAGGGTCGACAGCCCATATTTAAATAGGTCGGCATCAACCACATAACTGGCATATCAAGCCATTTCTGATTTTTCTTCTCAAAAAATTTTTTGTTATAATGGCAAGATTTCCATTTTGTTGTAAGCCGGCTTACAAAATTACATATTTTTTTCTTAATATTTTGATCTTCAGCTTCAGATAATTTGCTTTTTATAATTTGTTCCAAAACATACTCGGTAAGCACCAAACTTTTTTTTTCTGCTACATTTTCGCTGAGCCACAAGTTAAAAAGACGTCTCCTAAGGACTGACATTCCACCTAAAAAGTGCAATAGATTTAAGAGTTGGCCGTAGTTGGCTAACATTTTGGACATTTTGACACACAGGGACGTACACTTTCAACAAATACTAACATTAGCTTGAATACGATTGAATCACATTAGTTACAGTCCAGCGAAGTCAGTAAAACGTTCAAAAATCATGAATTCAAAAGCATATTAATAACAACACATTATTAAGCTACACATACATAGACGAATCACTAACAGATTATTTACACTTAGTACATACCTTAGTTTAATGAAAACAATTGTTACTTTAATAAAAAATCGTAAATTTGTGTATTTTTCCAAAAATTGAAGACGGCGCAAGATTAACCCACAAAATTTGCGGTCGCTCGTGGAAAACATATGATGACTTTGAAAGCTCACAATTGATCAGAGCTGCCTTTGAAAGCTTTTAAAAAGCTTTTGTGAGCTTTATTGAGTGTTACCAATTAAATAAAACAAAATTTAACTAAATATTCAACAAATTTTAGTTCGACTTTTATTCCGCTAGATGACTCATTGGGGCCACTGTGCAACGTGTGGATTTACCAATGCCGACCATATACCCAATCTGGAGGAGATCGACGATGGCATCATCCTAGTAAACAACTTCAATGGCACCGTAACTGGGAAAGGCAACGCAGAGAAGCTACAAGGAACGTTCCTAATCAGCTTTTGGAACGAGGCAATCTCAATCAACGGCAAGGAGTTCAGCAATACGGAGATGACAATAGCTGAACCGGGAACACCACTTATTCAGCTAGCTCCGGTGGAAATTGAACGCTTGAGAATTTTATCATTGGAAGCGCTAGAAGGGCTCCACCTGGACAATACAGAGAAACTGCAAAAGCTAAAAACACACTCAACCATAAACAGGATCGCACTCTTCGCTGCAATGGCATCCCTAGCCATTTTGACATTTACCCTTCACTGGTGCAGGAAGAGGACAATAAGCATACAACTGGGAAACATCCATTCAGAGGTTGCCCGGGTAGCACCAATAAATGTGCAGCTCGGGAACATCAATCCAGAGCTCCCCAAGGTAGCACAAACAAATCTACAACTCGGGAACATCGATCCAGAGGTTACTAAGGTAACGACAAGTACCACATATCACCCACCAAACATGCAGTTCAACAACATACCATTCTTCTGATTACACTTGAGGACAAGTGTAAATTTGAGGGGGAAGAGCTAAGAACAAAAATATTAAAAGTCTTTAAAACTGCAATTGCAACAACATCCGGCAGTCAGGTGCAGTAGCCCCAATATTGCTAAGCTCAGCGTCTGGATAACTTCCCGCACGCGCAACCCAAAAACCAAACTTCCCGCACGAGCACCCCAAATGCCAGAATTCCAGGAACATTGGGCAACAAGTCAGGTGCTCCAGAAACATCGCTGCAACAGCCGCTGCTGACGCCGTTGCCTCTGCCAACGTCGCCGTCGACACACACAGCTCTCATTAGGGTTTCTTTAGCTTAGTTTAATTAGTCTAAAAATTGTAATCAAACCATAAAGTCCAATTGGACCAATAAAGTTTAAATTTTTTATATCTAAAACAATAAAAGGATTTAACTTATATACTTTACATAGTAATAATACATAAAGATATGAGCAGCCGCTCCGCTGCTGGCATAACCGGCAGCGCAGCTATGCGGCTTTATACATAAGAATATATGTACTTAGGCTAAGAACCAACTTATGATCGAACAATAAAACATTCTCAATTCTAAACCCAAACTGCACTGACGTGCATGTATTTAATTCAAAAAAGCAATTTAATTCTGATGAATCAATACAAAACAAACTGTACACTTAAGATAACCACACAACTTTCAGTTCCCAGTTGAGACTGGTTAAACCATTAAGTGCTATGTTCTATGGATAATCCAATACCTAGAACTTCTAGGCTAATAATATTTTTAATATATCATCTAAATATTACAATTATAACAAAATGCATACCAAATAAACAAACTGTACACTTAAGATAACCACACAACTTTCAGTTCCCAGTTGAGACTTGTTAAACCATTAAGTGCAATGTTCTATGGATAATACAATACCTAGAACTACTAGACTATATACATAATAACCAACAATTAGCGTTGTCAGCTTAAATGGTGTCGATAATATACTATTGATTATATTGAGCTGCATTCAATTTGCCATTGTCCAACATTAGCTTAGTAATTGGGTATATTGGTGTGTAAACCCTTTTGCCATTCAAGTTGGAATCAACTTTTCAATTCAATTTGCTTCATCTAAGTCGGAAAATATGTTTTAAAGAAAGAGTTTTTCACTGAAAAATGTTGGAAAAATTAAATATACTTTTTTTAATTATAATTTTATATACATTTTATTTTAGTTATAATAACTTTGTTGTATCAACTAATTGATAACTTAATTTCGTTTTAAAAGTCAGTGGTTTTGTTTAGTCATTCACTATTTTACAGTCATTAATTTTGGGTGATTCTAAAACAATAGGATAACACTTAGTCAATCAGGATTGTGGTCTTGCACTTCATTCGAATCGATTAACTAGCCCATTTATTTATGCCGTAGACTATGGGAATCCTAGATGCCAGTGTTGCCGCCTGTAGTCTCAAATTGGCCATAACTTAGTAACTTTACCAGCTGTTCTTCTGCTTTTTCCTTCTCTTCTCTTCTTCACTTCTTCTGATGTTTACCGCTTCTCTCTCGTTTGCCGTTAGTCGTTAACTTTAACTGCAACTTGTAGAAATTAGTTGCTGCTGCTGCTGCGTTTCGCATTTTTCATAATTAAAGTGCAAATAAAAACTAGCAGGCAAACAAAACAATTGCAATTAAATGTTGTTGTTGTTCTTGTTGTTGTTACTTTTCTAGATTTTTCCTTGCATACCCTGTAACGTGCACATATATAGGGGAACTTATATTAAAAGACTTGTTTAAAATAAAGAGAATTCTTACATAGCCCACAATAAAAATTAGTCAATTTAATACCATGTATTAATCAGTCAAACAGACCATAAATACTCAGGAACTATTCAAGTTATTACTATTAAATTTTGTATACCTATAACTAAGCAAATGATTTATATATTACAAGTATTTAGAGTTAATCGCATCAGAAACACAAAAGTTATGTAAGCAAAGCTACTAGCCTGCCTAAAGGAACTCAAAAACAACTATATATTAATCAGTCAAACAGACCATAAATACTCAGAAACTATTCAAGTTATTACTATTAAATTTTGTATACCTATAACTAAGCAAATGATTTATTTATTACAAGTATTTAGAGTTAATCGCATCATAAACACAAAACTGTTGTAGCTAACAGTCTAAAATGCATTAGAACTATCTATTAAAAATATTGCAGAAAAATCGGTACATAAAGGCAAATCTTATTAAGGTTATAAAGCTGAGCTATCTTTAGGAACTCAGCAACTATAAGTATTAAAGTTATGAAATTTCTTATATGCTTATTAAAAGTGAAAATCTATAGTTAATAACATTATAAGTTAATAAGTTTATAATATAATTATAACTGAATCATGCTGAAAGAGTTATGCAAGCAACATATTGAAGGCTAGGCTGTCAAGTGTTTTATATTTCTAGCTATACAGGGTATCTCCACGTGCAGTAAATGCGTCAAAGGTCGAAAAGAGAGTCTAGTTGTTATTCTTTATTTCTTTCTTCTTCTTTTTTTTTGCCGTAGTTTCTGCTGCTGCTGCCCGCGGGCAAATAATTCACTTTTATTATCTCATATTTTATGGCAGCGCATGAAGCGCACTAGCAAGAGGAAGAAATGAAAAGGGATGGTGAGGGTTGAGGTGGGGAACAAATGAGAGATGAGGATAGTTGGCAGTTTGGCTTGTAAGCCTCTTGTCCTGCCCTCCTCTTCCTTCTTTATCCACCCCCTTTGTGTAGAGTTTGTATCGTTTAATTCATTTAGATTTTGCTTTTAGCTCTTTATTTGTTTAATTGCTGTGGTTGTGCATGTGTGTGAGTGTGTGAGTCAATAACACACACACACACACACACACACACACACATGTATACATGACTGCATTTTGCAATTACTCCAACAGGCAAACAACAACAACACAACAGCAACAACAAATACTAGAACAACAACAATCGTTGCAGAAATTAATCAAAATATGAACAATTCAAACAGCAGCATTTCAAGCTGCTGCCACGCCTCGTTTGGTCCGCCCACATAAGCTGCATTTGACAGCATTTGCCACACACATACACACACACACACACACCCATATAGATATACACAGAAGAAAATGTAATTTTTCATTTCAAACCTAAATGTATAGATTTTACTATACATTTTTCATAACTTCTATATGAAGTAAATATTCTAATTAAAATTGCAAAAATAATACTTGTAATTAAATTAAATTAAATAATAAAGATATTTCAATTTATTTTTGGTACTACAATTATTTATTGTATATTATTTTTATAAGAGTATTAATCCATTATTGACTTTTTCTTGTAATAAGCTATAAATTAATTTTAAGCCTAAAATTCTTGATTATAGATAGATCTTGAATTAATTTTTTAGAATATAGTAAGAATACATGTTTAGTTGATGAATAAGATCAATAAACTGCTAAAAAACTATGTAAATAATTTTAGGATATTTAATTCAATTAGAAGTTCACAGTAGAACCTCGATAATTGAAATAAATGTTGAGTAGTAAAAAAATCCCTCCCAAATCAAGAGTTTCGTACTCGGCTTAAGGAAAGCCGAGATCATTATTTCAATTTAGATTGATATTATTTTCAAAATCTCGTACTTATTTTTCTCCGTGTAGAGTGCGTTTAACTAAGTGTAAACATTTTAGTGGCAACAACAGCTGCTGCC
Source organism: Drosophila testacea (assembly GCA_035043265.1). Classification (NCBI taxonomy): domain Eukaryota; kingdom Metazoa; phylum Arthropoda; class Insecta; order Diptera; family Drosophilidae; genus Drosophila; species Drosophila testacea. Next base: position 31,572 of record JAWNND010000497.1, read on the forward strand.
TCTGCTGGCGTTGCAGCTGGCGTCGCAGTCGCAGTCGCTGTTGGCGACATGAATTCATTAGAAGTAAAGCAAAACCAATTACACACACCCTCACAACACACACACACACACACACACACACACACACACTCGCACACACATGCAGACAAGCTCAATGTATGTGAAATTATTTTCGATTATTTTGTGTGCTTTCCCTTGCCCCCCATTCCGTTTCTCTCTTCCCCCATTTGCTCGACAAGGCTGTCCAAAAAAATATGCAGTGATTTTTGGTACACACACACACACACACACACATTCGCTTGCACAGATACATTTGCACAAATCGATACATGTAAGACAGGCGATTATAAAATGTGTATAAAAATGACAGGGAGTGTGAGAGATTTATGTTATATGCTAATGTGCGAGGGCAGTTGGAAAAGTAACTAGAACGAAGTAGAACCAAATCAAGTATACGTATTTAATATGCAACAATTTTCCAGTTGTCAAAATTACATTCAAATCCTAACATTAAGAAAACAAGATTATTAGGCAAGAAATTCAATTTGTCAACGATGTTAAGATACATTAATTTATTTAACAATTACCGACTGTTTATAAAATTAAATTAAGTTATAAAGTATTAAATAAGCGATTTTTGATCAAATATAAATTAACACAAAAGTTTTAAGTTTGATTGTATCCGGAAAATTTGTGAATTTATTCTACTTTCATACTTTATTTAATACATCTTTATACTCTTTTCATTTATTTAACAATTAACGACTGATTATAAAATTGAATTAAATTTAAAAACAAATAAAAAATGTATCCAACGTTTAAAATTAAATTAGGAACTGAGTACTTAATAGCCGAATATTGTTCAATTATAAATTATCACAAAATTTTCAAATCTAATGGTATTTGGAAAATTTTCCAATTTATTCAATATTAAATATTACAATTAAATTATGTAATCTTCTCTGCTTTACTTCTATACTTTATTTAATACACCTTTTTACTCTTTACATTTATTGAACAATTAACGACTGACTACAAAATTTAATTTAATTAAAAAAAAAATAAAAATGTATCCAACATTTAAAATTGAAATTCAATTAGGAACTGAGTATTAAATAAGCGATTGTTGTTCAATTATAAATTAACACAAAAGTTTGATATCTGATGGTATTTGGAATATTTTAAAATGCATTCTACAATTAATATTAAAATTAAATTAGGTAATCTTCTCTGATTTACTTCTATACTTTATTTAATACATCTTAATACTCTTTTCTACTAAACATACTTTTTGAACCATCCTCTCACTTCTCACTTGCTCATCTTTAGCCTTTGGAGTTGGCGTAAATGTTTCAGAACTCAATTTCATGGAGACACGAGACGTTAAGGCAACAGTTTTAAAAATACGATTTATGCCATAATATACATAATACAAATGGAATTTACAGCAATTGGCTAAAGATTAAGTTAAAATTGAGTACGATATTACCCTATAGAGATCGTATCTGTAGTATTCTATCGAACTTTTGCTTATACTCTGTCCTAAGAAATATTTCTAACTCTTCAAGCTTTCTATTTTAAAAGTATCTTACTACTTTTATCAAAAGAAGTATGGAGTTCATTTATTTAAGGTTTAGTATAGTTCCGAAATTTGATAACCTATGATAAAACTATAAAAAAATAAATACATTAAAACTTTGTTTGAAATTATTATGGTCTTATATACATACATAGTACAGTTTAGTTTTTGAATAAAAAAATATGCTTCAATAATTCAATTTAAATATTCATCTATATTTTTTTATATAGTTAGAAGGCATAACCATTTGAAAAGTACTCTAGTTAAGTTTATAGAGCATACATTTCTGTCTCTTTTTGTGAGTACTTATTGGTTATTCGTTGTCTTATTCGTTTTCTTATTCGTTTTCCATTCGACTCACACCATTTGGTAGCAAGCGTAATTGTTACAGCCCGGGCCATAAAAATAAAAACTTTTTGCCTGCTGTTTCTTATTTTAATTTTTATTGACTTGTTGTTTTCTTTCGTTTCGTTACGTTACATTTCATTTTCTTTTCGTTGCTTTTCCATTTTCTATTGCTATTTGTGCCTTGTGCTTTTCTTTTATGGCTAACGCGTATTCGCATATGTGTGTGTGTGTGTGTGTGTATGAGTCTCTGTCTTGTTGTTTGTCGACGGCATCGTTATTTGATTTCATTTCTCGATTTGCCATTTTGAATTCACTTCATTGAATTGTTAATTTTATCGTCAGAAACACACACACACACAAACACGCGCACACCCACACACACACACACATACACACACACACATACATTATATACATATACATATCTTTGTTGTTGCTTTTCCTTTGCCTGCTGCTTTATTGTCATTGCCAGTCTATGGTCTGCGTTTCATTTGAGGTTATTATAGTCCACGCCTCCTCTTCATATCACCCATGGTACACCTTATTGCCTGCCCCGCCCCGCCCCCCCATTTTTGCCCCTCACCACCCTTAAAGCCCCTTTTCATACGTTGGATTGTTTATCATTTGGCCATATTACATTTTATTGCCCACTGTATTTGCCGCAATATGCATCCAATATGTTTGATTACGTCCCACATACGCTTTTCAGCGAGGTGTGCTCGAAAATGATTCCAAATCAATTATATTTGATAAAATACTGAACAAAACACCAGTAGGGATATTGATATTTGTAATGCTAGCGATCTGATTGTTGACACACATGATAAACTCTATATTCCAATACTGTCCAGATAGTATACAGCTGTTCGAAATCTCAGAGAATATAGGAGTTAAAGACACCAAACTTGGTTTTTTATTTTAGATTTAGAAATTTTTTCAGCGGATTTTTGTTGTTTTCCTCTGGGAAAAAGCTGTCAGCATTGGACGTGAAAGAGAAAAGAGAGACAGATAGATAGACAGACAGACGTTTTGGACCCGTGGTCCCGAAAAAAAGTCGCATCTGAAAGCGAATACACCACCTTATAGCACCGTAATGAAAAATTGCCGCTTTGATGCCGTTAAGTTTGTCGCTACCATACAAAAAGCTGACAGTTGGGTTCAAATAGATCGGTAAAACGGCGTGCCGCTGTCAGTGCGGTACAAATTTCGGCAAATTTTTTGACACAAAGGCTGGCTGTTTTCGATTCAAAATTAGATTATCGACAACAAAAACAGCTGATATTGAATAAGGCGCAATTATATATTTATACCCTTGCAGAGGGTATTATAATTTTGTCACGAAATGTGTAACGCATTGAAGGAAGCCTCACAGACCCCATAAAGTATATATATTCTTGATCAAGGCGACGAGATGAGTTGATTTAGCCATTTCCGTCTGTCCGTCTGTCTGTCCGTCTGTCTGTCCGTCTGTTTCTATGCAAACTAGTCTCTCAGTTTTGAAGCTATCTTGATGAAATTTGGTACAGATCCGTCTGTTTGCTGCACGCAGTACATATGTCGGAACCGGCCGGATCGGATAACTATATCATATAGCTGCCATAGGAACGATCGGTTCAAAAACAACATTTAGTATGAAAAACTTTTTTGTTTCTCAAAATATCTCAACCAAATATACACATTGTGTGTTTGATTATATCTTATATCGGATCGGATAACTATATCATATAGCTGCCATAGGAACGATCGGTTCAAAAACAACATTTAGTATGAAAAACTTTTTTGTTTCTCAAAATATCTCAACCAAATATACACATTGTGTGTTTGATTAAGTTTTAAACAGGCTGATTAAATTTGGTGTAAATCAGACTACTATATCATATAGCTGCCATAGGAACGATCGGTTAAACATCAACATTTAACAAATTTTGTTAAAAATCTGTCGGCTTTAACAGGGCACTGCAAGGGTATCCAAACTTTGGCGCGCCAAAGTTAGCTTGCGCTATATTTTTATGTAATTTTGTTTAATTTCTATTACTTATGCTTTTTAAGTGGGCACGCTTTTTTGTGAAAATAAGGGGGACGTATTGAATGATCTGTACATATACATATTTAAGAACAATATATTTGAATTAATAATTAACATATCTTTTCGCTCTATGTAGAAAAATCGCAAACAAAAATCACTGAAATTTACCAAGAAGACCAAACTAACAGGACGTGGCCGCCCCCAATTCCAGGTGATTGAAGAATCAGAAAGTCAATCGGAATTGGCAGAACCAAACGAAGAAATTCAGATGCAGAAAGACAAGGTACGTGATTAGATACATATATTTAAGAACAATATATTTGAATTAATAATTAACATTTCTTTTCGCTCTATGTAGGAAAATCGCAAACAAAAATCACAGAAATATACCAAGAAGACCAAACTAACAGGACGTGGCCGCCCCCAATTCCAGGTGATTGAAGAATCAGAAAGTCAATCGGAATTGGCAGAACCAAACGAAGAAATTCAGATGCAGAAAGACAAGGTAGTTGATGAGATACATATACATATTTAAGAACAATATATTTGAATTAATAATTAACATTTCTTTTCGCTCTATGTAGGAAAATCGCAAACAAAAATCACAGAAATATACCAAGAAGACCAAACTAACAGGACGTGGCCGCCCCCAATTCCAGGTGATTGAAGAATCAGAAAGTCAATCGGAATTGGCAGAACCAAACGAAGAAATTCAGATGCAGAAAGACAAGGTAGTTGATGAGATACATATACATATTTAAGAACAATATATTTGAATTAATAATTAACATTTCTTTTCGCTCTATGTAGAAAAATCGCAAACAAAAATCACCGAAATTTACCAAGAAGACCAAACTTCTAGGACATGGCCGCCGCCAATTCCAGACGATTGAAGAACCTGAAAGTCAATCGGAATTGGCAGAACCAAACGAAGAAATTCAGATGCAGAAAGACAAGGTACGTGATTAGATACATATATTTAAGAACAATATATTTGAATTAATAATTAACATTTCTTTTCGCTCTATGTAGGAAAATCGCAAACAAAAATCACAGAAATATACCAAGAAGACCAAACTAACAGGACGTGGCCGCCCCCAATTCCAGATGATTGAAGAACCTGAAAGTCAATCGGAATTGGCAGAACCAAACGAAGACAATGTGATTCAGAAAGTCAAGGTACGTGATGAGATACATATACATATTTAAGAACAATATATTTGAATTAATAATTAACATTTCTTTTCGCTCTATTTAGAAAACTCGCAAACAAAAATCACAGAAATTTACCAAGAAGACCAAACTTCTAGGACATGGCCGCCCCCAATTCCAGATGATTGAAGAATCAGAAAGTGAATCAGAATTGGCAGAACCAGACAATGACAATGTGATTCAGGAAGACAAGGTACATGATGAAATACATATATTTAAGAATAAGATATTTGAATTAATAATTAATAAATAACTTTTTCCGTTCTGTGAAGAAAAATCGCAAACAAGCTACGCAGAAAGTAGTAGCACAAAGGAACATAAAACAATCACAACGTAAACGGAAGTTAAAATCAGAAGCACCTGAAAGTGAGACTGAGGTCTCGCCAATTCCAAAACAAGAGCGAAACAAAAATAAGAAAGCCAAAAAGATCCGTCGAAAGCAATAATCAAAATCGAAGTCAGGTAAAGCCGATGTGCTCTATATAATTATTATGGTCTCATTACTAAATTATTTACTAAATTCCAATTTCTTACTTTTCAGATGTCGATGGACATTTTACAACAAAATGTATTGAATGCTGTTGAACAGTAGTTACTAAACTTTTTATTTTCATTTTTTCCATTTAATAATGAAGTTTTACACTAATAAAAGGTGTACATAAATATATATAATTTCAACTTTGTATGCAAAAAGAAAACATACAATTAAAAATATTGTGGCCGAAAATTAAAGAATTGAATTGAAACTGGTTCTAAAAAGAATTGTTTTTGTGTAATTTAATTCGGGTACATCAGATTTGTTAACTGTTTAAACTGTTTAATATTAGTTGTTGGCTATAAGCAAGCTTTTTAATTAACACACTTTAAAATGTTTAGTAAATTATAAACTCGAACTAAGTTTTCGTATGATGATTCTTTATTAATCTAAAATTTCCAGCTTAAAGTGATTGAGAAATACTCGAAGAGAATTGCTGAGAAAACTTGATATTAGCTGCTTGATTGTTAATGAAGAGGGCACATGTTAGTCTACGACTTGAGGGTATTACAAGTATCTTGTTCGGTTTAAGCTACAACTAACCAAGCTCATCCTATATCATCCTCTGACTGTGTCCTGGTTCCTGGGTCCTGTATCCTCTGCAATACAACAACAAGAACAAGGGCAAAGAAAATTTGCATTTCTTGCAGTAAATTCAATATTTTCCTTTATGATTTTCCCTGTCGCTTCCTTGCCAAAGTTGAGTACAAAGTTGTGTGTGTATGTGTGAGTATGTGTATGTTCCCTCATTTTATACTCTCACAGAGGGTATTATAATTTTATAACAAAATATGTAATGCAATGAATATAGCTGCCATAGGAGCGATCACTTCACAATAAACAATATTTAATTATATTTTACATAAAAAATAATTCGATTTCAAATAGATTTTATGACTTATTATTAAATTTGAAAATTAATATAATTTATTAAAATTAATAAAAATTTATTTTCCTAATAAAAAGTAATTTTTGGTTATTCGTCCTTTTGTACATTTAAAATATAAAATAAAAGTTATTTTTCCATAAATCACTTTACTTAATTGAACAAAAACTAAATATAAACACTATTTTTAAACTTTGTAGGAAGTATTTTAAAAACTTTTATTGAAATACCTTAAAATATAAAATCACAAATTTAAAATATAAAGTTAAAATAAGTATACAGAAATATATTACGAAAAAACGATGAAATTAAATATTTTATTTAAAATTTATGGCACAACTCGTATATTTAATTTTGTTTAAATGAAAACAGAATGATGTTTTAAAAGTTTATATGAAGAATTGTAAGTAAAATTTATTTAAAAATTTAAAAAATTTAATTGTAAAATTTTGATTGAAAACAACAAGAAAATTTCAGTTAATATAACACTATTGTCATAATTAGTAATTCTTAGCTTATAGCACTAGGACAAAAATAAATAGTTCAAATGCAAAACAAATTTTAATAATAATAAAATTACATAATATTCAATTAAAGTATTTCTTTTTAATCCACAGTGGTCACTGAGGGTATCGAATAGTCGGCATGCCTTGGATAACTTTTCAATATTTTTATGGTCTGCCTGTCGAGTTTTTCGCCTGGTCATATCATGTGCACATTTGTGCCTTAGCATACGAGTATTCGTATCAGTCGCAGCCTCATAAGACAAACAGTCGCTGCAGGAGGAAAACAGAAAGAAGAGGAGAAGGAGCAGCAAGGAGCAGGAGCAGAAGGAGAAGCAAGGAGCAGACAACGCGACTGTCATTTGCCCCATAGACAAGACTGACTTCCTGCCTGCCTGGCTGGCAAACAGGCTCCTCTCTTGTGACTGGCGAAAAACATAAACGAAATATCCTTTAGCCGAGTCGGCGCCTCGTTTTGGTCCTGGTCCTGGTTCTGGTTCTTGTGCTTATACTGGTCCTGCTGCTGCTTATATTGCCTCATGGTCCTGATGTCTGCAGCTGTATGTAGCTATAGCTTCTGGTTGTTGGGGGCCCACAGTCGAAATGGCTTCAAGTGCTTTTGCTGATTTCGGAAATTGGTTTGCATTAGAAATCACTTAAGCGCATAAAGTGCTGTGAGTTATTGCCGCAGGATGTGACCAGGACAAAACTCAACCCATTCGAAAAAAAGCAACAAAAATAATAACCAGCTTCAGAAATAGCAGAAGCAGCTGGAGTTCAAATTGAAGCCAAAGCCGAGAAGCCGTCAGCTCGTCAAGCGTCACCCACAAATTAATTAGAAAATTAGAGCGAATTTTTGCTTGTTATTCGACTGTCAGTCAAGTTCTTTAGTTCTTGACTACACTTTTTCCTCTACAGCAGCAGCTGTGACCTGTGTCCTGCTTTTGTTTTTTGTTTTCTTGTGTTTTCTTTGTGGTTGCTGCTGCATGTCACAGACAGCTGGACGTGGCCACTGGACCACCCATCGTCTTTCCCCATCTCATTTCCAGTAATTAAGACATATTCACCTTATGAACTTCAAAAGAAAACACAGCTGTCTCGGTTTTGTTCACGTAGCACGTAGCTTCACTGTCAGCTGCTGTTTTTCCTTCCGTTTCTTTTTTAGGCTCAAGTCTCTGGAAAGTCCTGCAGCGAGCTGCCAACTTGAAGTTCTTTTCTGCAATAGTTTATGTTGGTAACTCCACAATGCAACCAGCTCAATTAACTGAGCTGAACTGATGATGTTGTTGTTGTTACTTGGGCTCCTTAACGGTCGACCTCGATGTTCCAATCTCCTTTTATTGATCAATTTCTATACTCTATACTCTACTCGCACCTTGAAATCAAAGTCTTTGAAATTTACAGATTAAACCATGATCAAACTGTCTGTTGACCAAAAAATGTAATCATATTGTAATGAATATAATCGGCAAATCATACTGAAAGGTCATTAAGACAATTAGTTTAAAGCTTGTTTTCCAACTCTGCATATTTCAGTCGCTATTTCACGATCTCAAGTTTTCCCAATTCAATAATTTTCACTTTTAACATTACTTTGCTTCTTTTTAGTCTCAATTTCCTGCTCTTGCTCTTTATCTGATTTAATTTGCAGTATACTTTAGCATTTCTTTCCTTATTTCTATACAGGTCTCTGTTTTTTGGTAGTCTTTTTGGCTGCCAGATTGTTCAGTTCATTCCCTTTTATCCTTTATTTTTCTTGCTCGATATATACTTTGCCACACACTTTTTGTTTCAATCTCTATTAGGAGTATTTTGTATGAACAACAGCATCTACTTTCTTCCCATTTCTCCTCGTCATGTTTTCACGTGCAACGTTGCTAATTTTCTTCATTAAACAGGTGAAGCATTTAATGGCAACACAGCTCGAAATTATTTGCTCGAGGTAACTCGACAATAACGACAACAACAACAACCACAACAACAATAGTTAATGCAACTAACAACGATTATTTTGTAAGCCATGGTCGGATCCGTAGTATGTGGATGACATTGTATGCATCGAAAACTGAAATTGTGGCCAAGTTCCTTGCTGTTCTTAAAGCAAGCCAATGACACCAGCTAAAAGTGGCGTTAAACAAGTATTAAATAACGAGTTTACAGCTTTTAAATTAGCTTAATGCGCGGTGAGAAAACCACAAACAATTAGCTAAGTTAGCAACTTGAACGTAACTCGACTTGTGACTCGAAATGTGCTTTTTATGTTCGTTTAATAGCATAATAAGCCTAGATATAGTTTATTAGGTTTAGCGTTTCAGATATAGAACAGTATATGGTTTATCTTGTTTAAAGCTTTAATGTGCTTCTGAAACTTGGAGCTTTTCATCTGTTTTGTAGTTAACAGTACTTCTGGCTTTTCTTAACTCTACTTACTAATATACGGTCCGATTTTTCAATGTCTCAACTCATTTCTATACATTTGACGTCAATGTATTTAACGGTTATTTATTTGATACATTGAAAAATCAGCTGTAGTTATAGCTTCAAACTTTTAAGCTTTACTAAATGTCTAATTAAGTTAAACGATTTATTTCGAGTATTTTAACTACATAGATTTCAATTTGGAAATATTGAAATATTGAGACATTAAAACAGATGGAAAAGAGTAGCAAGCGGAGCAATTCTTGAATTAATTGTTTGAGTAAAAATAACAATTTAAGTTTAGAAGCATATATATACTGTGGATTTCATAATGCGTCATTACTTTTGCCCCTCCTTTTCAAAACACTTTCATTATCATCCTTTAATGGTCTTGGGAAACGTTTTGCAACGGCCCACAACGCAAATTTCAATAATGCATGAGTCTTTTGCATATGAAATGTTAAGAAGTTGCCACCCAGCCAGCACAGATTGCACACTGCACAATTAAGGTCATACTGTTTTCAAAACATGGCCACACTCTTTGCCATTCACCTCGAATTCTCCTCGGTTTTATTGTAGTATATTCGTGGCGTTCGCTTTGTGTGTTAGTTAACGCAATTCAAAAATTGAGTATTTTTTATTGACACAATCAATATTCATAAATATTGTCACCATTAGAGGTTGAAAAACATCGCATTTTGCAAACATCGATAATTACCGATGTTCTTGGAATATCGATACATCGATATATTGTCAAAGCTTGACAGAGGTTTGACCGTCAAAGTTCTATTCGCCATTCCCATTCAAGGAAAACGTTTAACGTGACAGCCAAGAACGACAATACATATTTCGAAATTTTCTGCCATGTCTGAGAATTTGCTTTTAGATGAACTCGATTTACTTCTGGAAAATGCTCCACAACTTCAATCGCAAAATGAAGTCCAGGGATTGGACTTTTGTCATTCAGTCCCAAAAACGCGTAGCCGGCTAGCGGAGCGTATTGCAGACATTGATGAGCTAGTGCGTAAGTTCAAGGATAAGGAGCACCAGCTGAAAGATATTGAGAAAACTTCTGGGGAAGTTACTAAACTCTACCAGGATGAGAAGAAGCAACGTATGGAGTTTGAAAGTCGCATTAATGAACAAAGTGAACAAATTGTTGAGCTGAAGAAACAACTGGAGATTCAAGAATTGAATTGTTTGCAGCTGCAGGATCAGCTAATTGGTAAGACGTTGCCTGTAGATGCTGTAGATATGATCACTACATTCATTCAACTATCGCAGCGTCTTGGAACGAACGCTCTTTCGAGAAGGGAACGCATCCTGCTGCGTAAACTAAATGAATACTGCAAATCGGAAAAGATAATCACACCCGAAATGGAGCGTCCCAAAACTAAGCGATCTAAAGCTTCTACTCAACAAACTCACAATCAGACAACACAAACAGATACCTTGACGGATTTACCAGCAAATGTGCGTGAAATGCGTTCGATTGCCGTGCAGAGCGAGAATTTGGTGACCACTCGTAATCAGGAAACTCAGCATAATACCAAGTCAACCGTAACCCGAGGCACAACAACCGCTTCGTTTATACAGAAACACGATGTGGGCACAAGTTTTCCAGAGCCAAAGCCCGCTTTGAATGTTCAGCAAATATTGGATAAGATGATCAACTGGTCCAACGTTGCCCCACTGAGTCCCATCGTAAGAGCCGAGAGCATTGGCACTTGTACAGATTTGTGCAATGTGCTAAGACAGATTGATTATCTACCAGAACAACCTAGAGAATTCAAACAATCAAATTCCCGGCCTCCATCCCGTTCCAACGTCAAGGATGTGTTGGGTGCCCTTGGTGGCTATGGCCAAAACCAGAGTATTTTGACGAATCTACCTTCACATGATTTCGAGGAATTATGGCAGGTGATGGGTCAAATATACCTCGTTCTCTCACAGCGTCCCAAATCCACAAATTCTACACTAGCTACACCAATGACCACATCGACTGCACCCACCAATAGCCAAGCTGACTTTGGTAGCCGGATGCTTGATGCTCAACATGAGAGCTCCATGGATCAGACGCAAACCAGTTGTAACGGTAAGCATAACTCAATACAAAAACCCAAATGTCGACACACCCATCAATTTAATCACTTTCTTACATAGAACATGCTGAACTTGAAGTACCTGCAGAGACAGAGACAGAGCCAGAGCCAGAAACCAGCAATGATATGGATACTATACCCATAATGGCACCGTCACCTGAAATCGGTCTCGAATTAACACCAATACAACTGCTGTCCAGGCCCAAGCCCAAGTTTCAGCCTGTTTTTAGGCCAGCAACACCAAAGAAGATAAAACGGCGGGGTAATCGAAAGTTAGGAACAAAGAAGGAGACATCAACATCTACTGTTCCAACTGAAACAGCAGTTCATATGTTTAAAAACTCCAACTGTGATAATCTGGACAATCAACTTGATGCAAAGGAACGTCAATTGCTTCAACTAACGTCTGGAGCAGAAAACAAAGATCAACATTGCGAAGAAGAAGATGAAGAACCTTTGCCATTTAAAGATCAAAAAGATAGTCCAAAGAAACCATCTACAACTTTATCCCGCCAAGATCAATTCAAGCTATTGTTTGGCACTGATGATGAAGAAACTTCTCCAGATGGAAACGAATCTGATGCGGATACTATACCCATAATGGCACCGTCACCTGAAATCGGCCTCGAATTAACACCAATACAACCGCTGTCCAGGCCCAAGCCCAAGTTTCAGCCTGTTTTTAGGCCAGCAACACCAAAGAAGATAAAACGGCGGGGTAATCGAAAGTTAGGAACAAAGAAGGAGACATCAACATCTACTGTTCCAACTGAAACAGCAGTTCATATGTTTAAAAACTCCAACTGTGATAATCTGGACAATCAACTTGATGCAAAGGAACGTCAATTGCTTCAACTAACGTCTGGAGCAGAAAACAAAGATCAACATTGCGAAGAAGAAGATGAAGAACCTTTGCCATTTAAAGATCAAAAAGATAGACCAAAGAAACCATCTACAACTTTATCCCGCCAAGATCAATTCAAGCTATTGTTTGGCACTGATGATGAAGAAACTTCTCCAGATGGAAACGAATCTGATGCGGATACTATACCCATAATGGCACCGTCACCTGAAATCGGCCTCGAATTAACACCAATACAACCGCTGTCCAGGCCCAAGCCCAAGTTTAAGCCCGTTTTTAGGCCAGCAACACCAAAGAAGATAAAACGGCGGGGTATTCGAAAGTTAAGAACAAAGAAGGAGGCATCAACATCTGCTGAGCCAAACAACTTCAACTGTGATAATCTGGACAATCAACTTGATGCAAAGGAACGTCAATTGCTTCAACTAACGTCTGGAGCAGAAAACAAAGATCAACATTGCGAAGAAGAAGATGAAGAACCTTTGCCATTTAAAGATCAAAATGATCGTCCAAAGAAACCATCTACAACTTTATCCCGCCAAGATCAATTCAAGCTATTGTTTGGCACTGATGGTGAAGAAACTTCTCAGCATATGCAAACAATCGCTCCAGATGGAAACGAATCTGATGCGAATAGGGAAGATGGCTTTGTCATAGATCCTCCAAAGAACATTTCTCCATCTTTAAACAACAGAGATCAAAACAATTTTATATTGCACAACGATGGGCACAAGGATGATAAACAATCTCAGGGACTGAAGTATGTAGAAACTTGTCAGCAAATGCAAACAATCGCTCCGGATGGAAACGAATCTGATGCGGATAGCGAAGATGCCGATTGCTTAGTCATAGATGATGGCTATCTGGAGTTGGAGAGTTATTGTGAAAAGGACAATTCACCTGGAAAACTGTCAAGTGTTATAGCTGATTCAATTTTGCCTTCGGCTGTGGGTAAACGCAAGCGAAAATTAAATTCTTTGAGCAGTTTGGAACAACAACCAGTTGAAAAGCGAATTAAGTTAAGAACACAGCGTCCCAAATCCACAAATTCTACACTAGCTACACCAATGACCACATCGACTGCACCCACCAATAGCCAAGCTGACTTTGGTAGCCGGATGCTTGATGCTCAACATGAGAGCTCCATGGAGCAGACGCAAACCAGTTGTAACGGTAAGCATAACTCAATACAAAAACCCAAATGTCGACACACCCATCAATTTAATCACTTTCTTACATAGAACATGCTGAACTTGAAGTACCTGCAGAGACAGAGACAGAGCCAGAGCCAGAAACCAGCAATGATATGGATACTATACCCATAATGGCACCGTCACCTGAAATCGGTCTCGAATTAACACCAATACAACTGCTGTCCAGGCCCAAGCCCAAGTTTCAGCCTGTTTTTAGGCCAGCAACACCAAAGAAGATAAAACGGCGGGGTAATCGAAAGTTAGGAACAAAGAAGGAGACATCAACATCTACTGTTCCAACTGAAACAGCAGTTCATATGTTTAAAAACTCCAACTGTGATAATCTGGACAATCAACTTGATGCAAAGGAACGTCAATTGCTTCAACTAACGTCTGGAGCAGAAAACAAAGATCAACATTGCGAAGAAGAAGATGAAGAACCTTTGCCATTTAAAGATCAAAAAGATAGACCAAAGAAACCATCTACAACTTTATCCCGCCAAGATCAATTCAAGCTATTGTTTGGCACTGATGATGAAGAAACTTCTCCAGATGGAAACGAATCTGATGCGGATACTATACCCATAATGGCACCGTCACCTGAAATCGGCCTCGAATTAACACCAATACAACCGCTGTCCAGGCCCAAGCCCAAGTTTCAGCCTGTTTTTAGGCCAGCAACACCAAAGAAGATAAAACGGCGGGGTAATCGAAAGTTAGGAACAAAGAAGGAGACATCAACATCTACTGTTCCAACTGAAACAGCAGTTCATATGTTTAAAAACTCCAACTGTGATAATCTGGACAATCAACTTGATGCAAAGGAACGTCAATTGCTTCAACTAACGTCTGGAGCAGAAAACAAAGATCAACATTGCGAAGAAGAAGATGAAGAACCTTTGCCATTTAAAGATCAAAAAGATAGACCAAAGAAACCATCTACAACTTTATCCCGCCAAGATCAATTCAAGCTATTGTTTGGCACTGATGATGAAGAAACTTCTCCAGATGGAAACGAATCTGATGCGGATACTATACCCATAATGGCACCGTCACCTGAAATCGGCCTCGAATTAACACCAATACAACCGCTGTCCAGGCCCAAGCCCAAGTTTCAGCCTGTTTTTAGGCCAGCAACACCAAAGAAGATAAAACGGCGGGGTAATCGAAAGTTAGGAACAAAGAAGGAGACATCAACATCTACTGTTCCAACTGAAACAGCAGTTCATATGTTTAAAAACTCCAACTGTGATAATCTGGACGATCAACTTGATGCAAAGGAACGTCAATTGCTTCAACTAACGTCTGGAGCAGAAAACAAAGATCAACATTGCGAAGAAGAAGATGAAGAACCTTTGCCATTTAAAGATCAAAAAGATAGACCAAAGAAACCATCTACAACTTTATCCCGCCAAGATCAATTCAAGCTATTGTTTGGCACTGATGATGAAGAAACTTCTCCAGATGGAAACGAATCTGATGCGGATACTATACCCATAATGGCACCGTCACCTGAAATCGGCCTCGAATTAACACCAATACAACCGCTGTCCAGGCCCAAGCCCAAGTTTAAGCCCGTTTTTAGGCCAGCAACACCAAAGAAGATAAAACGGCGGGGTATTCGAAAGTTAAGAACAAAGAAGGAGGCATCAACATCTGCTGAGCCAAACAACTTCAACTGTGATAATCTGGACAATCAACTTGATGCAAAGGAACGTCAATTGCTTCAACTAACGTCTGGAGCAGAAAACAAAGATCAACATTGCGAAGAAGAAGATGAAGAACCTTTGCCATTTAAAGATCAAAATGATCGTCCAAAGAAACCATCTACAACTTTATCCCGCCAAGATCAATTCAAGCTATTGTTTGGCACTGATGGTGAAGAAACTTCTCAGCATATGCAAACAATCGCTCCAGATGGAAACGAATCTGATGCGAATAGGGAAGATGGCTTTGTCATAGATCCTCCAAAGAACATTTCTCCATCTTTAAACAACAGAGATCAAAACAATTTTATATTGCACAACGATGGGCACAAGGATGATAAACAATCTCAGGGACTGAAGTATGTAGAAACTTGTCAGCAAATGCAAACAATCGCTCCGGATGGAAACGAATCTGATGCGGATAGCGAAGATGCCGATTGCTTAGTCATAGATGATGGCTATCTGGAGTTGGAGAGTTATTGTGAAAAGGACAATTCACCTGGAAAACTGTCAAGTGTTATAGCTGATTCAATTTTGCCTTCGGCTGTGGGTAAACGCCAGCGAAAATTAAATTCTTTGAGCAGTTTGGAACAACAACCAGTTGAAAAGCGAATTAAGTTAAGAAATGGTCGCAGGAAAGCGAACAAGGATTACAAGCAAAATACAAAATAAAAATGGATAAAGGAGAAGAAAAGAGAAAGGAAAAATTGTGATAGTTACGAATAAATATTTAAATGATGCTTATGCAAAATGCGTGCAAAACTCAAATCAGGGCACAAAAATTGTTCAAAAACTGATTTCTAATGGATGCAAACTGAGCCAGTGTGTGTGTGTGTGTGTGTGTGTGTGTGTGTGTGTGTGTTTTGAGTTTTGAAGGTAGTTCAAAGTTTTTGAGTTCATATCAGATTACGAATACGCCACGTTGTCGTCCGTCAGAGCAGCAATATTTAACGAGCAAGAAAATCACCACAGTGTTGTTCATTTGGTGGTTTTTCCACTAGATTTAGCTACATTTTTATAATTTTGGCTAACAGGGGGCTGAAATAATCGCTAGCCATATGGTTTCTTCTTTTCTTTTCGTCATTTAACTTTGAGAAAACTTTCCAAAGCCAAAAAGTGTACAAGATCACATGGAAAATGAGTTGCATAAATGAGTTGTTTATCGTTTTTTTTTTCTATCTGAAAAACAAATCGCAGCACTGCTGCCAAGAGTGAGACAGCATGAGGATGATAGAGGGTGGAGAGGGGGGAGAGGGAGAGCTAGACATTGGTTGCAACTGCAACAACTATGGCTTATGCCATAATCGAGAGAGCCGACAGAGCGTCGACTTATAATTTAATTTGTGTTGACTGAAAGTTTAAAGGCAAAAGCAGAGCGCGGTGGCGCCACAGCTTAACAACTTGGCCAAAAAGCTGCAAACAGAATGTGCCACATGCACAAAATGCAGTGCGCTTTCAGTTGCAAGCCCATCCCCTCCCTTCCCTTCCCATCCCATCCCATCCCATCCCATCCCATCCATCCATCCCTTCCCATCTCCAGGCTTATGCCATCAACAACATTGCAACAACGGCATAAACCCGCAATCCCGTCGAGCGTCGGCAACTTTGTCCATTAAAACAAACTTTTCGGCAGGTGAGCGCATCGATGGCTTTTGCCTGCTTTTACCTGCAGAACCCAATCCCCCAACAAATTTCTCCCCCCATTCAAACAGTTGTGGCAAGAGCCCCCCTCTCCATTCACCATTCACCGTTCTCCATTGCAACTCTTTAGGCGGGGCGCCACACATTATTTAGCTCAAAAACTGATACGCCGAATGCAGCCAACCAATTTTGTAATGTGAATTTAATGTCAGTTTTGCGACAGGTGCGTCTACCAGGTCAGGTTCGAGTTTTACACTCGCCAAAAATTGTGCCATCCTTAGATTAGCTACAATTTAAACTCAATTTGCTCGACGAATTTCAAGAGTATAAACCAGGAAATGAAAACGGAACCGTTAACCGAAATTAACCGTTTTAAGTGTAGTACCGTAAGCGGAACCGGAACCGAAATACAGTGAAAACTGTCTTGGGCGGACACTCATTGTCGGGCAATTTTCGTCCGCTCAAGGGGAGTGTCCGCTTAAGGGAATAATTCTATCTTTTTGGTTTTTTTTTTCCAATTTTAATAGTTTCTTAATTACAGCGATTATTGTAATAATAATAAATAAATTAATTTACTAAGTAATTAATCATATAAGTGTTATTAATAACAGCGAATCTATAATTTTAATTTATAAACTATTTTAGTTTGTCGCGTTTTTAAGTATTTTTAGACCCTGTACTTTAAAAAGTACAAAAGGTCTATTGTTTGTTCAAAAAAAAAGTGCGTAACAGGCAGAAGGAGGCGTGTCAGGCCCCATAAAGTATATATATTCTTGATCAGCATCAACAGCCGAGTCGATATAGCCATGTCCGTCTGTCTGTCTGTCTGTCTGTCTGTCCTTTTTTGAACACCTAGATCTCAGAGACTATCAGAGCTAGAGACACCAAATTTGGCATGTACGTGCATCTATATCTTGCATTGAACCAGTTTATTTTAGATTTTTGCCACGCCCCCTCCGCCCCTAGAAATTTAAAAACAAAATTTTAAGGACGAATTACAAGAAAACCCTTAAAACTAGCGCCTTGATTTTTGGTATATATAATATTCACTATAGTTCAAACCTGTCCTGAACATATCATTCCAATCGGTTGATAAACGCGGAAGTTATTTAACTAACAATGTTACGGGCAAAAGGAAGAAAAAAAAAAGACATAGCGACCTCTATGTTTATCAAGTGGCGCCATCTATTGATGGTATGCAACATTGAAAACAATCTTTAGTGAATGCTTTGCACTCAAAAAGTACTGGGTCTCCTACTGTCGAGCTTGCCCACTGTAGCTTACTGCATTTTTTTAATTATGCAGGACTGCAAATGACTTTCCAAATATTTTAATATATTCCAACTCCTTGTTGTCATTTTTAAAGCATTTTTAAATTTTGAAATTTTGTTCATTCGTCATGTGTGTGTCCGCCCAAGAAAGGTTTTACTTCGTTTTTGTCTTTTTTATAGTGTCCGCGTCCGCTCAAGAGAGTGTCCGCTCAATAGACGCAAAATTGCTCTGAAAACTCTACCAAAACCAACGTCACGGAAAAAGTGTCCGCCCAAGAAGGGTGTCCGCTTATTAGAGGTGTCCGCTAAGGTAGTTTTCACTGTAAATTATTTTTCAAGATCCGAAAACCGAAATGTTTTGTTTTTGCACCGTATTTAAATTTCTCGAATTATATGTTAGACTTACCATGATAAAATGCATGCATTTATACATACTATATTTGTTAATCAAATTCAATTTTCTATTCATTTTTAAATTTTGTAAATTACCGGAACCGAAAGGACAAAACCGAAGTAGAAGCTTTTACCGAACTACGAAATTCGTTTCGGTTTCATTCCCTGGTGTAAACCTTTAACGACAGAGCAAATATTCAATATTCTTGTTTCTTGTCTAAAGCAGATTTCACTTATTCGTTTATTAAAAGCTTTAGAATTCCCAAATGGTATTTTCTGCTATGTAATTAAGAAAATATTTAGCGAAAACAAATCCTAAATATTATTTAAAGATATATGTAAATATTAGTAAGTTTTTGGCAACTGCAAACTTGGTCAGCTTTTTGGATTCGTATTTGTACTTGAACAATCCCTATTTAAGAACGAAATTCTTGTCTTTTTTCCTAAGTGTATCTGTGTGTGTGTTTGTGTGTGTGTGTTTTTGTTGTGCCTTTGGCCAAGTGGATTTTCGCTTCGCAACCAAAAGCTTTCAGTGTACTTTCTCTGTGTGTTTGTGTGTGCGTGTGTGTGTTTGGCTTAATGCATTGCATTTGCAGTTATTGGCAAAGT
The DNA here is from genome assembly GCA_035043265.1 of Drosophila testacea. Classification (NCBI taxonomy): domain Eukaryota; kingdom Metazoa; phylum Arthropoda; class Insecta; order Diptera; family Drosophilidae; genus Drosophila; species Drosophila testacea. The sequence continues at coordinate 50,856 of JAWNND010000497.1, forward strand.
TTTGCTGCGGCATTGGCCAAAGGGCAACCTTAAAAGGTGATTGGGTCAGGGGGGGGGGGGAACTGTGTTAAAGGGGCAGGAGAAAATTGGTGGAACGACAGGCCCGACAACAGCATTAAGCAAATTGCGATGCCAACTGAGGTGAAGTGAAGTTTTCAGTTCAAGGCAGCAAAAGGTTCGAACCAAAGCCAAATCACAAGCCCTAACTCTCAACTCTTAACCCTTCGTCCCACTTCCCACCCCTTCACTTTTACAGCACACCTGTTATGTGGGTGGTGGGGGCAAGTGGGACAAGTGGGGCAGGTGGGGCAACATCTAATTAATGAGCGAGTCGCCAGGACATTTTCGTAGCTGCTTTGGCAGTTGATTGCTGCTGCTGCAAGGATTATGATTAATTGGCTAAATGTCGAGGCAGGCAAACAGACTGTGGGGAACAGTCTTCTGTCGATAGAGAGAGAGAGAGAGAGAGAGAGAGAGAGAGTAGGAGCGAGAGAATAAAAGTGAGATGTCAACCAATAAAACACTTGAATTGAGCTCATCCAGTAAAGATGTCATAAATAGAGATAAATCTTCTTTCTATCATAAAAACAATATCTAATTATTTGATTTCAAAAAAATAATAGTACAACAATTATCACTTTCTTTTTACACAAGTATTACAAGTATTTAAAATAAATTGAATAATTAAATTAATATAAAATCTGTGATCATCTGTTACAAAAGTCTTGTAATTTGATCGAGTTAATCAATGATTTTAGAGAGAATCTCAACTTAAGCTTTACGTAAGGAACTTTTTCTTTAATCTGAGGTTTTAGCAAGTGTTTTTATGTTGCATGCTGCATGTTGCATGTTGCATGTTGCATGAGTGTGAGATTATGTATGTGTCTAGCATCTGACATCATTAGTTTCTTTTCTATTTGGTGTTTTTTTCTTCTTTTTTTTGCCTAAATTTGCATTGAATTTCCGCTGCCAAAATTAAAGAAGATAAATAGAAAATGAAGCAAAAGGAGGAAGAGGAGGAAGAGGGAGAGAGAATTTTTGACAAATAATGCGAGGGAATTATAATGAAAATTAATGACTTGCAGTTTGAGTGATTATTGTCAGAGTTTCATCAAGAGTGGACACGCCCTCTCCCACTAGTATAGACAACTCCCAGTTGTATCTGTATCTGTGTCTGTGTCTGTGTGTGTGTATGGATATCTCGTATCTGTATCTCTGTATGTCGTATCTGAAGCTGCATCTGTATTTGTGTTTGCCTTTGGCGTCGCTGCACTTTCCATAGCGTTTAATATTGAAATTGGGTTAATGAGTTTTTGTTTATGGCCGCGTTGCGATACCTGAAGCACCAGCAGCAGCCCACACAAACTCCAGCTCTCTCTCTCTCTCTCCATTTATTATACGGCCTCTCTCTCTCTCTATCCCTGGCAGTTTACCTGGGCAACTGACATCCGCATCCGTATCCGCTTTAGCATTCGCTTTGTGCACAGAGGTCGCTACTTCAGTTTGTTAATGCAAATTTGCCAGAGAGGCTGTGAAAGCTAGAGAAGCACCATGATGAAGAGAAAGAACAGGAGGAGGAGAAGAAGAAGAAGACGAGGATAGTGGTAAAGTAGTTAGATAGGTGGAATTGATGAGCGTGGCATTAGCTAGTGTCAGGCATCAGGCACTCAACGTTGCTCCTTTTTGCCATCCGCCTTTGCGTAATGAAAACAATTTTTAGCTTTTGAACATAGCTTAATGATGGGACGACGGAGGGAAGCGATTGTGTCTAAGAATATGAGCAAAGAGGGGGGTGGGGGTGGGACTATGGTAACAAAAGAGTTTAATGTTAATTAAGTGACTAACAAAGTGTCAGCTCAGAAGTATCTACTAGTACTTTCTACTCCTTTTTTGTTCCTATGTATATCGATTTAAACGCAGCACAGAAACCGCAAGAATTTCCCTTTAAAATTAATTTATTATTGCAATTTCAATTTGCAATTAAACTGCAAAATCAACATTTAATTATCATCATCAGCTTTATCATCATCATCATTATTGCTATTGGCCTTTTCAAGTTTCATAATCCTAAATTACCTAAATGAAATTCTGAAATTTCTAGTGCGCACTCGTCACTTGACCACAAAATTTGCCTCAAGCTGTAACTGAAATTCCGATTTATTTAAGAGCATTTAATACCCTGTAGGAAAGTCATCAGCAGGTGGGCTACATTTTCTATAAAAACCCGATGTCAACTTTGTTAAAAATTTAAATATATCTTTCATCTTTTAAGTCTCGATAACTATTGGACCGGAATTTCTGAATTGAATACACATGGTTAAAGTTTAACTATATTAACTAACTATTCAGATTATTTGAACTTGTTTTTGTGGTACATGGCCTTTGAAAAACACTTTTGAGCTGCCTACAGGGTATTTGCTAGTTCAGGCACTCGATTTGTCAGATAAACTATATTACAATTTGGCTTGTAAATACTTATACAGATATGTAATCAGTTTATTTAGTTTCTGTTTAATGGCCATGCCCATTCATTGGCTTCCGTTCGGACTTATTAGGGCGTAAAATTCAATTAATGACCGCACTGGGATTTAACATGCCCTCACAAAATGACAGGATAGTATGAATCGAATAAGTAATGAATTACCAAATAACGGAGACTTATATAGATGTAATTATAGATGAGTTTAAAGATATAGATATACATAGGTATACATAGCTATACAGAGGTATAAATATGAGATGTAGATATTGATATAGATATAGATATAGATATAGATATAGATATAGATATAGATATAGATATGGATATAGATATAGATATAGAAATAGATATAGATATAGATATAGATATAGATATAGATATAGATATAGATATAGATATAGATATAGATATAGATATAGATATAGATATAGATATAGATATAGATATAGATATAGATATAGATATAGATATAGATATAGATATGGATATAGATATATCAATATCTACATCTATATTTATACCTCTGTATAGCTATGTATACCTATAGATATAGATATAGATATATAGATATAGATATAGATATAGATATAGATATAGATATAGATATAGATATAGATATAGATATAGATATAGATATAGATATAGATATAGATATAGATGTGGATATAGATATAGATATAGATATAGATATAGATATAGATATAGATATATATATGGATATAGATATAGATATAGATATGGATATAGATATAGATATAGATATAGATATAGATATAGATATAGTGTAGATATAGATATAGATATAGATATAGATATAGATATAGATATAGATAAAGATATAGATATAGATATAGATATAGATATAGATATAGATATAGATATAGATATAGATATAGATATAGATATAGATATAGATATAGATATAGATATAGATATAGATATAGATATAGATATAGATATAGATATAGATATAGATATAGATATAGATATAGATATAGATATAGATATAGATATAGATATAGATATAGATATAGATATAGATATAGATATAGATATAGATATAGATAGAGATAGAGATAGAGATAGAGATAGAGATATAGATATAGATATGCATATAGATATAGATATAGATATAGTGTAGATATAGATATAGATATAGATATAGAAAGAGATAGAGATAGAGATATAGATATGCATATAGATATAGATATAGATATAGATATAGATATAGATATAGATATAGATATAGATATAGATATAGATATAGATATAGATATAGATATAGATATAGATATAGATATAGATATAGATATAGATATAGATATAGATATAGATATAGATATAGATATAAATATATATATAAATTCACATTTAAGTACTATGTTAAATTATATGTTCCATTTAAGAGCATTTACACTTCGTTGCTTTATAATAAATATCAACAATTTTTCTGGTTTTTGTTTTTAATTTATTTATAATTATATTTTTTGCTAGTTGCAAAATTTGTTTGTTGCTGCATTTTTTTTTTGTGTTGGCAAACTTTCAAGAGCTTTCGATCCACGACAGCCAATAAATTATTTGCAAATTATTCAGATTGTTAATGGGCTGTTGTTGTTGTTGTTGTTGTTGTTGATATTGTTGCCTGCCTGCAACAGTTGCTGTCATAATTATGATTTAGTTGGTCATTTGTGCGTGTAGCGTAAATGTAATTGCAGCTGCTATTATTATTTTTATTTGTATGTTGATTATAATTTTTGTAGTTGTTGTACTTTCAGTAATTATTTACCAAAGTGGCTAACGAACCACTTTTAGACATAACTTTTTAACGCCCAACAAAACTGTCATTTGTTAACAACTTTTCTTTGTTTTAACATATGTTAAGCCGACCTTCAGCTTAAAATATCTTAATCCTATTACATCTTATCGCATAGAATATTTCATGTGTTCACTTATACAGTTAAAAGTTTGAACATTGAAACATTTCAGCTATTTCGAAACGTATTAAATAAATTAATATTCACAGGATCTAATAAGATTGGATTGTGAAATTCATGTATAATAGATTTCACATACAATTCACACTTGAGATATCAATTTATATTTTCATATTATCGACCAATTCAACAAGGTAAAAATTCAATCGAACCGCAGCCTTCAAAACTCATACAAGATCACTTAATGCCAAGAGGCAAATGCAATGGACCAATGCCATGTACATCTACTCTACATCTAGGCCCTAGATTCTAGGGTATAGCAAATAGAGGAACATTCGGGCCTATTATCATAACATCTTACATATT